>JAMQGT020006957.1:0-92457 GCA_024447675.2 Pterophyllum scalare
GTCCTGCTACTCATTCAGCGTATTGCTCCTTTTAATACAAGGTATCCTCAAATTTGTCAGTAAGCCTTTTTATCATCAATGAAGACATCAGAAGTGCACAAGGTAATAAACATGGAGTCATACTTGTCAATGGTATACACAGGACCTGTACAATCACTCAATTACTCAGCTGACACACTCCATTGTCTGGACAATGGGTAGAGCCAAGTCATGCATGCATAAAGCAAAGGTTTTGTGTATGTGTGTGAGGGGGTGTCATTGTGTGTGTCAGTCTAGCCCCAGGGATGACACTCGGGCAATTATTCTCTCCTCTGCATTGTGTTTAACCCTTGACCTTTCAGACTGATACAGTGCCACAGAGTTGAATATGTCTAGACCACTTACCGATCACTACGGGCAAAAGAAAAAGTTAGCCTCAGGACATGATTGAGATTTATGGGTGGAAGCAGAGAAACAGAAAGGATGTTTTGGATGTTTGGTAAAGAGACTCCGCAGGAAGTTATTGCAGTTCTGGTAAATCACTGCCTAGAAGTGCACCTGTTTGTGCCAATGTGTCCTGAATATTTTTTTTTTTTTTAGATTTCCATGCAAGTAACATGGATACATTTTCTTAAATTAAGCTGTGCTCATCAGCATTGAGCCACATCAGTGAAACAGCATTTATAGCATTGCTCTTGTTGCTGAGTGGCTAAAGAGAAAAATTTATTCAGTAAATGATGAAAATTTGATCAAATACTTGCTGGCTCCAAATGAGATGGACAGTCCACAAATATGCATAAAATGCTGGAAAACACAAAAAGCGTAATAAAAAAAAAAGCTCAAACATGCATAACTTGATTTTTCATAAGGAGCTTAGGACATATGTGCTTGTGTTTGTTTAATTTGTGGGTGCAGTAAGCCTGAAATGCACATAATGTAATCAAAAGTGACATAGGGCCTGCTAATATGTGATACCCGATCTCCCTACTGTGTTTAGATCATCTGTATTGTATCAACACATGCTTACGTGTGTGTTTGAATGGGGAATACCGGGGACTTTTGTGCTTCTAGTGATCAATAGTGTCACTTGCTTAAACATATGGTAGGTTCCTTATTAGCTAGGATCATCATTCAAAACACACTTGACTCAAAGATCTTACTGAATCATAAATCCAGGGTGCTGTCCCACAGACCTCTTGCACGTGTGCATTTTTAAGTGTGATGATGCAGAATTGAATGTACTCAGGAGACATAAGTGATCTTTTGGTGTATCACATTAATCTTGCTAGAGAAGATAAAGAGCATTTATGGATCAAAGAAAGAACTAAAAAGCTGCAAACACAACAGCTGCAATTAAAGGACAAGCACTTTGCCACATGAAGCCCCCCCTTCACGGGGTTTTGAGAGCTCGTAGTGAGAGGAGGTGGGAATAAGGGACCATGAAATATGACGGGTGCTAGTGCTGCAGTTTGCCTTAGGGAAGCTTTCTATGGCTCTTATTCCATCCTCTACTTTACTATGGAATGTTGTGTATCGTTGACCGGTCAATACACTACCCCCCCTCCCTGGAGGTGAGACCTTCTAAAACATTCATGAGTTTATGAGCTGGGAACATGCCACCAAAGGCCTTTAGGGCTTTTTGAGGTGGTAGAATATCTAAAAGCTAAGTGAGACCATCTTTCCAGGATTAGGTCTAAGGCCGTTCCACCTCCACTCTAATGCTCGTTTACTGTTCCTTCCCTCATTCCTTCTGCTTTATCTCTTTTCTTTTCTTGGCTTCCTCCCAGACAGACATATGACTCTGTACATATCAATCAGACCTAAAGCCTCAACCCCTGGGGCAGGTATATCTACAGATCCAGCCTGTTTTGTGTAATAAGTGAAGCTCCCATGGCTATTGTACAAAGCTTAAATTTTTGTCACTCCATCCAGAGCAATACAAAATGTACTTCAAAAATACCTCTTGATCTCCAATTTTTAGAGTCCTTTTGGATTTAAATTTCAAATGTTTTGTAATATTTCAAAAGAAAGATGAGAGAAATGGGGGGGGTAAAAGGAGAAAGAGCGAGATGGGCTGATGAATGTTTGATGAGGCCAAATGGCCTTTTGTGTGACACAGCTGCAGAGGACCAGGTGGGTTTTTAGTGGAGGGGAAAGTGTAGCTGTGAAAAAAAAAATAAGCAATGACAAGTTATAGGACACATAAGAGAACATAAAAAGTGCCTTTTTTTAAACAAAGTGAGGATACAATTATTCTGCCCTGTATCTGAAGTTACTTAAAAGGCTACTTTAGTTACTTACTATGATGTACTCATTGCCTTTCCACTCACAGAAAAACTTGAGGATCAATGCCTTGTCATGGCTAATGTGCACTGTCTGCAATCCTTCATATTCAAAACTGGGTCTCGGTATCAGAGCATAGCTGACACAAATCACCACTCAAGAGCAAATGTGGAGCAAAGATTGGGAAAGAGGGATGGATAGATGGATGGATTGAGAGAGGGAGGACAGCGACTGCTGATGGAAGAGAGGACACCATGCTTACCAGCACATTAATCATTCACATACAGAGAAGCAGGAACAGAGGCAGAACAAAAACCAAAACAGAACACTTTACACGCAGCTCCTGATGGCAATATGATGAGTGCTACAGAAGGGCTAGGGGAGAGTTCCATGAAGGACTCTTACTTTATTTCATCAAAATCAACGCTCCTAATTGCTTTCCATCATGGCTTTAAATCTTCCCTCCACTTCGCTGCATTTCACACGCTCTCCCTTACCTTCACAGTTTTTCTTTTTGGTTGCACCTTTACCTTCTTCTGCTCTGCATTCCTTTATCCACATCACCCTCCTCCTTCCTCCATCACACACAATGATGGTTAGTGAATATTACACTCATCCATTCTTCTTTTAAGTGCCACCATTATGGTTACCAGATGCACTTATGGCTTTTTACGCCCATTGATTGGCACAATCAATAAGTCATCTTAGGGAAAGTTTGGAGACACTATATTAGGGCTGCCAGACGCTCTTAAAGCTTTAAGCAGTAATTTGTATGGAGATGGGAGCTACTTCATTATGTTAATGGTGAACAGCAGATGGGTTGGGGTTGGATCTAAACGCCTTTTGCCGGCTTCCGGTATTTTAGTTGTTTTTTTTTAAATCCCAGAGACTTACTGTGTTCAGTGTGGGGGGATCTTCTTTGAGGTCATGTTATCTGTGTCATAGCCATTATCAACTGTATTATAATATGATAAAAACCTGAGTGTTTACAAAGTGGTCAAGACATTAGAGTATGTAATTATATTTATGAATAATTCAAATTAGTTTCTCCACATTTCTGTTTATGGATTAAATTTTCTATGAGTGGATTAACCAGCAAGGCACCCTCAACATAACTCCCTACCCCACAGGCATACTACATAGACTTGAAATGTTTTCAGAAATTACTGTGGGAGAAATAGCCACAAGTCTTTGGCCATTCACAGCATTAGGGTGTACTTTTTTTTTTTGAAGGAAGAAAAACACCTTGACGCACAAATGTATACAAGAACATACTGTCATTACAGAAATTAGACTGTGCCTGGCATAATTAGTCAGCATCAACTGGTATGGACCTGAACACCCTCTCCCCACTCAGAATCAAAATTAATTTCAATTTGCATCACAATAACTTAATGGCTGTTGAGTCAGAATTGCACAATCATAAGTACAATGTAATACTCTACCTTGCTTTAAAAAAATTGTTGACATTAGGCTTTGTGTTGTCACAAGCATCATCATGACTATAGTCATCATCACTATTATGAATGAATGAAACCTCACAAAATCATTTTACGAAATCAGAGCTGTCCTCTGCTGTCAAGCACTTGCACTTTGTTGTACCACAGTATAAGCTCCAATTGTTTTGCTATCTTCCTACTGGTCACCAAGCTAATCTGGCATCTTGGGCTTGCAATCAGGCTGAAGCAGGTGACATGTGACTGAATGGCTGAACAATGGGATGGAGCCTGGGTCTCAGATAAGAGAATTAATATTGATTGCACATGCATGTCAGACAGATTGTGTCCATTAAGAGTCAGTTCAGTCTCACTGGTAACATGCCTAGGCTGAGGGCTGAATGACGAATGAAGGAAGTTTGTTTCTTCAGTCGGTCACGTTGTTTGAATTGTAACATTTTCTACGCTGATTACTATAAAGTGGTTTCAAGACAATGAATTTGCAGGAGGTTAATTTGGATTGTTTCTATGATGAATGTTCCCGATTTTGTATGTTTTTCTTATTGCCAATTTGTTTTCCATGTTTGCCAAATGTGCTGCTCACTATCAAACTAAAAGTTGATTAGCAAAATTGTTTAGCTACTGGCTGACTCATTTGTTCCAAAGAAAGGAGAGGTTACAAAAAATTTTTTCATTTTCCCAGCAGACTGACTGATGGTCTAAATAAAGATGGTGATATTTTTCCACATCCTCATTCTCACAGATAAGGTATAAATAAAAGCACTTTCACTCAGTCTGGATAGTGTAAGTAACACCCAAATATAGATCAGTGTATACAAGTGTGCATGTTTATAACCATGTGTGAGTGAGAGACAGAGAGTGCTAAGAGCTATAACTGTGGGAGTGTTTTACAAGCTCAAAGCCCTGTGCCTGCTCCTCTAATTCAGCACACACATTGCACTTTCAGCAGATCAATGATCCCCTTGTGTCTTACACACAGTCTCTCTCTCCTCTCCTCCACCCATACATACCCTCTAAGGTGCACAAACCCATGTGCACACACTGATACATACATTCAATCCTACTCTTTTCAGTCTCCCCTCACTCCTGCTCTGTTTCTCATGTACTAGTATATGTGCTCTCATACACCCCCTCTCTTTTCTTTCCATCCCTCCACCTCTCTGAAGCCCTGAGCAATTACTCACAGAGACTCTAGAGAAGAATATAAGTGAGAGGGGTGGGAGCAACTCAGGAGTTAGAAGGACAGAGGGATGGAAAAAGTAGAGACAGAGCGAGGTTGAATGAAAACTGCCTGTAACTGACTGCAGAGGAGGACATCTGAAAACAGCTGCTCTTCAACGACCAAAGTCAAGGTGTCACACAGGAGTGTGTGTTCCATCTGTGAGAAACATGCACGTTTCCTTGTGTGTGCTCATGTGTGTGATTGAGTCTGCAGAGTGGCGTAAATAGGAGTGTGTTTGTGAGGGTGGTTGGTCACAGCAGTGTGGCACAGCATTATTTATTCATTGGGGAGGGTAATGTGTGTGTAACATCTGGGATGCACATGCTCTGTACACAACACAACACACACGCAGGACACTTCTGGAAGGCAAATCAAGTCTTATGGACCAGCTGTACCTCTCTTGTTGCAAGATAACATGTACATAGACACACACGCAGAAAAAAAGTGTTGAAATATCCACACAATACAGTCATAACAATGGCTACAAGTAACTGTGTCTATGTGTTCGCTTGCAGAGTCCCCGGCCTTCACTAAGCTCTCAGGTTGATCCATTTAAAACACAATGGAGGATTACATTCTCATCTGGCCACTGGCTTCAGTCTGCACTGAAAAAACACTACAACTCCAATATTAACTTGGCACACAGTGTGTCCGTGTATACAGAAGTGTGTGTTTTCATATTTTACGAAAGCACCGCGGGTTACAGTATACAACTGTCTATCACGCTTGTCTATCAAATGTGTATGTGTGCGCTTGTGTGAGCAGGAGGCTCAGGCCTGTCATCTCGAGGGCAGGTTGGGGGGGGTTAGACGACCCCTCTCCAGTGTGGAGTGGTTGTGAATTGGTTTTGGCTCTGGGCTAAATCTCCTCACAAACACCTCTTCGTTTTCTCCACAAGACCTGAAAAAAAAGACTGCTTCATTCAAGCTGCACACAACACATTCAATTCATCGTGATTTGAGCCAGTCCCTGGCCGAAATGCAGGTGTGAATACACACACACACATACACACACACGTTTCTCTCCCCACTATCTCATTTCTGCAACCACCAAATTATTTTCAAAACAATAATGAACCCCTCATGCAATTACCTCCTCCCCCATCTATTAAAGCCTTCAACTCATTCTTCCACAACCAAGCAACTTAACCATAAACCTCAACTAAACCTCTCTCTCTCTCTCTCTCTCTCTCCTCTCACACTCACACACACACACACGCACACACACAGAGTTACCATTCCTACATACCCAAACCCCCCACAAAGACGACGACAGTTGCAGTCTGTCTATCCGGCAGCATTCAGGCCTCCGATTAAACCAGTGCTTATTGGTAATTAAACACTGTGCTTTGTGGCACTATCCAGAAAGCTGTAAAGCACTCCACCTCCCCAACACATATGCACCCACCCCACCTCCACTGGCTGAGTGCCGTCCCCTCCTCTCCTCTTTTTCTGGCTTTCAGGGGGCCGCAGGTGGCACAATTGGCAGTAATGTGTTCTAATTGTTGGCAGCACTGCCCGGGTAAAGATACGTAGTAGGGAGCAGGAGCTTGGCTGGGATACAACAGGAAACAGAAGGGGAGGGAGTTGAGGGGGTGTTAGGAAGAGGTAAAGGGGATGCAAATATGCAAGGACAGTTTGGAAGAAATATGTGAGGATACATGGAGAAAGAAGTAGCAAAGGAGTAGCATACCAAACATAGAATTTTGAGGGAAAATGCGAGACTGAGACATGAATAATGTAAAACAAAATAGAAAAGCAGAAGTGGGAATTAGCAGCAGATAGTAGAGTAGGTGAAATATAAACCAGTAGAGGATGCAGTTCACACTGTGTCCAAATGTTTCCTTCACTCTTGTTTTTCAGGTAGCTTGGAGAGAGGCTCCCTAGGGTTGAAGCTTAGCTAGAAGTGCAGTTGAGACAGACACAGTGTGAGCTGCTTTAGAGAGTGGTTAGACACAGGCCTAAGTTGCTGAGCTCAAGTCCACATAAGCCCCTGAGGTTATCCAATACAGAAATGCTGAAAAGAGAGTGGAGTTTGGTGAGTGTAAACTTAAGACAAGTGAGTTCATACTGTTTCATAAAGAATCTTTGGACATTTTCCATCCTATACAGTAGCATTTCAACCATATAAAGTCCATTATAAATATCTAAGTCTCCTCCACACATCTACATCTAATTTTCTGTGTATGCTAACAGACACTTCAGTTCACTACAGAAAGTTCAAGGTCACACACAAGAGAGATAGCAACACTTCAATTATGATTAAACTATCTCCACAAAAATACAGCACAAACACTGAAATAATACAAAAAGTAAGGTCAGAATTAGCATATCATTAATTAACACATGAAACAACCTATTTTTTCCATCACCTGTGATGTAGAAGATCTAATCCATGTCAAAAAGCTTAGAAGCTTTCATTTCAAGGTGATACCAACAATGAAAAGACGTCAAAATAAATCAATGCCATAACAATGCTATAAAATGAAATGAGTCATATTTGATTAAGATTCTTTCCAAGTAGAATTCATTGGATATTCATGTGTAAGTCAGTAACAGTGACTCAGCTGCTCTCCTATGGAGCAACAGCACCTGTTCTCTATTGCTTGTTGACAGGTATTGCCGTTCCTGCTGAATATTGCTAGCATGGCCAAAGACAGATGAAAATGAAAGCCAGAAATTGTCTTTTGACCAATAAGTGCAGTGCCGTGCACTTAGCATGGGAAATGCTAAACCTATAATCTTTAATTACTATTAAATAATCATATTAACCAAAAAATAAAAAAATAAAACTACTCTATGATTTCTGTGACAATCACAGATGGTTATCTTCTTGGTCACTGACCTAATTCTGTCCTAATTCTTCATTCTAGCTCTGTGAAATCACTGGCCACATATGACGCCACAGCAAAAGAGACCGCCACACTTGATGATGATGGCTAACAACAGGGGTGGTAGGCTGTGCTAGTTGACAGCAAGTGATTGCCTAGCAAAGGGAAAAGACCCTCAAAATGAAACCATCCCTCATCCAAATGAACTCACATTCAGAAATATTTGTGTCCCTAACAATACACCTGTCAAGTCACACAATGTATGACTCTTAGTCCTCTTTGAACACTTTCATGTTCAAATATATGTTATGAAATGCTGTAAATGATTATATAAACATGTGGCACTGGTAGCTCCTATGAAGCACAGACACAGATCTACCTATCAAACTTTAAATTATGTGCACACATACACAATGCATGACTATTATCTCTGCAGACAGATTGGCAAGTGAGAGGTGACGCTCCGCATGAAGTCATGTTGATAGTCACACACTCAGTCGTAGTTATTTCTCTGGCAAAGTCACTGTACTTTATTTTGCATATGCGCATTGATACAGGCGTGCACATCTAAATACATTCTGTCACGGTTTTATTTCTCTCTCTCTCTCTGCAGTGGCCCCACAAGCAGTTGGGTCATCTCCATGCAGGTGGAAAGTTTCAGAAAAAACAAAAACCACTGGAATGAAAACTGCACTGAGCTTGAGAGAAAAACACTCGTACACTGCAAGGCGCTGCTGCAGCATCGCCATGGCAACGGTGAAGAGAGCATGAAGTGTTGGAGTCAGAATCTCAAGGTTACTCAATCTATTCATGTTTTAATAATACCACTGCCTTATGAAAGGAATATTACATCCCTTGTAAGTATGATGAAAATACATATCAGATCTTTCCAGCCAGTGTACTTCTCCAGTGAACACAAAGAACTTGCCATGAGGGTTAAGACAAGGAAATGAACTTCATATCTTTTGATTAACCAAACCCAAGTTGATTATTTCAGTCTATTACATTGGCATACCATTTCTGACTTTTGTCTAAGACTAGTCAAAACCACTAGCATGTTTTCTCCTTGGAATAGACAGAGCCGGGAAGGGAATAAGAAAGAATGATGCTTTGGAAATAGTCTTTTCCCCAACAACAGGGAAATGAGGAAGATAAATTCATCACAGCATTAACAGCTTCCCATGGTCCAAGTGTTCAGCATCTTTTCCCCAGGTGTTTGTGTCAGAGGTGAAACAGCAGGTGAGCACTGGCACTGTACTGATGTCTGTGGAAGTACAGGTCAAGAAAGCCTGCTGGGATTTGAGTTTACCTCCTGATCCATCTTTGGGCACATGTGGCCAGCTTAAGCCATAAGCAGTGGTGCTGAAGAATAGCATTCAGCATGGAGTTAATGAGAGTAAAGCAGGTGTATGCTGCCTCTCCAGAGAATTTCTGTGTGCAATTATACACGCCTTTGATACAATTAATTGTGTATAAAATCTGATATATGGTAGCATAATGCTATACCACATAACAACTAATATTTACACAGAGTTTTTCCTGTTATTGAAAATATAGTACAGTATATGGTGTTGTATGCTCATAATTCATTGTCCTCTCTTGCGATCGATATTCACCATGTGAACATGTACATTAACACAATGTCATGCCAAGGTGTTTAAATAGAAAATACTATTATGAATCTATCATAGGCTCAATAAAAATATATTATTTTGCTAACCCAAAATTTTCCCAAGATTTTCTGCTACTTCACTCACGTTAATAAATGCAAATTATTCAAGGCACTGTTTTTTAAAAACATCCTCACTGTACTTGTGAACAGCATTCTATATGTAGCATCAAAACGTACACACATCCATCGCATACACTTATAAACAAGCAAAATAATCATGTACAAAAGTTCAAAGGAAATGTGCCAAGCTGCACAATATCAACTTCAATTTGAATAATTGATACTTGTCAGATTATGCTGAAGAAAAATGAAATCAGTGCAGAAGAATTTGTTTAAAAAAGGTTACAATACAAAGACATTTTTTACTGTGGTGAAGACAGATATAAAACAGTTAAATAAACAGTTATTACAACCTGTCTTTCACTCTGGAAGACACCAAACTATCATGACTTGTATGCTTATATCTGCACTCTGTGGTCTTCTGTCTGCTTTTACAGTATGCGCTACAACAGCCAGCTACCTCTGCCAGTACCATCATCCCACTGATCCTTGATAGAAACTAGAGCAGTGTCAGTGGAGCACTGTCTTTCAATAAATTCATGTTATTATAGAGATTATAGTAAGCCACAAGGAATAAAACAAGTGCCAACAGTCACTGCTGTAACAAATTTGAACCTTTTGGCCAGAATCATTTGTAGGCAAATTCAATTATGTTTTCAGAACTACAGGGACTGTAAAATTCATTAATTTTGACAAAAAAAGAAACTGGACCTGCAGCTGGGTCCTTACACCAACACAGGGAAAATCTACACAGTTATTTTGAATGTCTGTAAAAATGTGACCCCAGCTCCTGAGACCAGTTCCATGACTGCTGTCCGTGGTACTGCTGATACCAATCTGAGAGGGGCTTCTCTGGTCACTGTCCATGGTGCTGAGCTAATGCTAAAGGAAAATGTGCAGAACTTCTGTCATTACCAGCAATACTCTCATGAAGTAATTATTCACATATGACCTATATAAACTGTATATGCTTAGACTGCAGGTTGTTGCAGTACGGAGCATTTAGACATTTTAGTAATACGGTTAGAGAACATTTTGTCTTCACTCACTTTGCATAATTAGAGCTAGGAAGCACACCCTATAGGGCGTTTCACTTTTTAGACTGTTTTCTTGTTGCCTTGCCTCTTTGCTAAACTGATTTAGTACTGCATAAGTTCAGACAGAAATTTACCCTGTTAAGCAAAGTCACATAAATATAAAAAAAAAAAAAAACTTCAGCTCTGAACCTGCAAACACACAAACAAAAATGTTTTTAGTCGTGAAATCTTTAAAAGATATTTTTGGCTTAATTAAGACAAATGTTGGCGATGGAACATGTCAAGAGCAAGAACCACTAGGACAGGCAATTTCACTGTTCTCTCTCCTCTCTTGTATAAACTATTAATTCGTATTCTCAGGGAGCCTGGCTCTTTGAACTATATCAGAAATAGCAAAGACTATATCACAACCTTTAACAGAGAGCTGGGAAAGTCCCCACATGGGCAAAATAGCTGATAGTGTGGACAGGGTCTGAAAAAGCTTAACTTCATCTTAGAGTCTGTCTGCAGTGCCTAATGAAGTCATTATCACATTTGTGGATCCAACGCCTAAGTTGTCAAAGGATACAAAGTTTATATCAGTGCACTACATTAAAATATTTTAAAGTAGGATCAAACCTTCCTTTTCTGACAATGTCCAGAAAACCAGGATAAGTTAAAACCCTTCTGTCATAAGTTCAAAACGTAGTTACAGCAACAAACCAGCAAGCATTATGACTTTCAGTAATTTGGCTGAGGATCCCAACCATTTAAAATTCAGATGTCTCTCCACTTATGAATGATACATTAGGACTGGGAGGTTATCATCAGTGCAGAGTGGGACTTTGTGTGTCCATGAATGTGTGTGTTTCATTATTAATGAAGTTACAGTATACTATCTTTTAAATCTAGTCATGTTTAACTACTATACATAAGATAGAGGAAATCAACATTTTAAGAGTAAAAGTGTGAGAAACACGCCCAACAGAGCAAATTTCAGAAATGTTTATGTGAGTTAATAATAAAGTTGAAAAGTTCTAGCAGTTTTTATGTAGATAGGTTGATGTGCTTGTTTGTCTAACCCCTTACTGGCAGCATCGGAAGCAGATGGGTTCCATATGCTGACCTACACTCATATTATTGGTCCTGGAGATTGACATATGAGCTACCCACCATAATTTTCCTGAAAGAAAATCGGCACACTGCAAGCAAACAAATTTAAAGCAGAAAATCGTAAAAACCATGGTTCTTGGATTTCGCAACAAGTTACATATATGCATGCACAAACACAAACAAATATTCAAATTCTCTCCCTCTGTTACGTCCTGAAGCTCCAGCCTCAAGCACAGAACCAGACAAAGACAAATCAATTCTAATAACAGAGGAGACTAGTGAAAGGTACCATGATGTAATATACTGTAAACAAACACAATGGAACAAATCACTGTTTGTCTCAACACGACGGAAAGGAGACGGCACTTGAGACCACAGGAGAGCAGGCAGCTTTCCATCAGACTATAAGGGAAACAGTGAGAGTTTCAGAGTGGAGAAAGGACTTGGTCACACCTGCAATCTTTTTTTCTTTTTTTTTTTAGTTAGAATTGAAGCCCCTGAAACTGAGTGTGACTTAATATTATGTTCGTATGTGCTGCTTTTGGAAAGCAGAAACACAACAGTTTTGTCTTGTCTTTGTGATGTGTTACTTTTGAGTGAGTAAATATGTACAGCTACATTTTAAAGTATTGATAGCATCAGCTGATTCACTAGAGTTTGTATAAAGTTCAGTAGTTTGGGATTTTTGTTTGTGTTCTTGTCAGAAGGGCACCTGTGCCTCAGGAGGCAGAGTGGGTCATCCAGTAATCGGAGAGTTAGTCATTCAAAGTGTCCTTGGGCAAGACACTGAAACACAAACTACCCTGATCCATCCATCAGTATGTGTGCGATAAACAGCTGTATGCACAGACTAAAATACTGTGTGAATGGATGAATGTAGTGTAAAGCACTTGGAGTGGTCAAGAAGACTAGAAAAAGAGCTATATATATATATATATATATATATATATATATATATACACACAAACACACACACATTATATAGATATAGATATAGATATAGATATAGATATAGATATATCCTCTCAAACACTCATCAAACTAAGGTCTCTTTTTTCACAACAAAACAGAAACTGCTACACAACAGTATTTGTAGCGTAACAGATTTCACCAATACACAAAGCAATAAAAGTCTACACATGATTCTCAGTTGTGGAACAGTGGATACTCAAAAGGTGCTTCTCCTAAACAGTACATGATCAGGCAAGTCTGTGATTCATCTTCCTCTACCATGGGAGATACACTGACACAGCACAGCGATAAACAATGGAAGAGGAATCCCCACAGGTCACAAAGGGGAATCTTTCCTGAGTGTTTGAGAGTATACATGTGCAAGCTCGTGCATGTATGTATTACTGTCTACTTATCATCATGAACATCCATCACAACAAGCCACTGAATAATTCAAAACTACAAAATAAAGGAACATCCTTGTGCATGCTGAAGAATAAATGCACTTATGAATGATGAATGAGGGAATGGCACACCAAAAAGCAACTCATATTCATTTTCTTATGTGACACTGTGTTCACACCCATGTGTTTGCATACTCTCATAAGTAAAGGGAAAAAAAACTAGAAACAGCAATGTGCAGACAAACGTTCACATAAGTGGATATTATAGAGCGCTTTTTCCTTCCCCTCCCCCTAGGGGTGAGTTACAGCACAAAGCAGCTGGGAGTTGGGCCAAACAATTTTCTTTAATACAACAACAACACTGGTCTTGATACTTAAATGCAGAGAGGCACTGCTTATTTAGAAAATAGTCACAGATAGGGAGGAGAGAGTTATGGCAGATTCAGAAAGACAACAGTGGAAAAGAATAAGAAGCAACAAAGAGAAGACTGGAAATGAAAATACAAAAGCAATAAGGGGGAAAGAAAACACTGGTGCTCATTGAAAGTGCCAACGCGCGCGCGCACACACACACACACACACACACACACACACACACACACGGTCAGACACAAAGATGGAAATGTAGCATATGTCTCCTGTAGTGCCAGCTGGAGACATCTGGTGGCAAAACTCCACAGGTCAAACTAAGTGACACGCTCCCTGAAGCACTGGAGGGAAACACACATGTGTCTCTGTGCCAAAATGATTAAAACTGTCATTATGATTAGTATGTATCATTCATCTTAGAACACACATGTAAATACACAGAACAGATAATACTGATAAATGAATGCACATGCAAACACAAACTGTTATCAAAGAATCCTAATTTCATGTGAATATATGTGTTGATTTGGTGATGTACATAACAAAACAGCACTATGACAAATTTTATACAGGTATAAGGTTTGGTAAGCCAGAAAACACTGAAGTATAAACTTTGGTGGAAACAGACACGCAAATTACCGGGACACTGTTTTATTATCAGCGTAAATAATACAATAATTGTTTATCCATTAAAAATCTCCCACATGATAATGTTTGTGATGATAATGAGTCTGTTAAAAATTCATTCAATTCACAACTTAACACAATTAAAATGATGTGTGCTTTAAATCAAGTATAAAAGAATATTAAAGCAAGTAATCTATGGACCATAGCTTCGACATATGTCTTAATGTTGAATCTCCCATTTGCTGAATCTTGCTTGCCTTCTAAGTAAATACACAAATTGGCAGACATAACACAAACTGACTGGAGGCCATTTGGGGACACAGTGATCAAGCAGTTGCACAATACGTAGAGGAAATCAGCCAAAAACATGAACACACATGTTGTCTTTTCAGTAAAATTTGCCCAGTTTCCACAGAAATCTGTCTTTCATCATTCAATTTCCAAAAATTGCCTTTGACTTTTATCCTACACTTTTATAACAACACATTTACAAAACCACAGCTGTCCTTATGAACCAAAACCACTCCACCTACATCCCAGCTTCCTCGATGCTGTTCCTTTCAGGATTCGAGCACATTTTTATGACAACCAAACCCAACAAAGCTCTAAGATGTTGCACTCTTCAGCTTGGCTGCACTGCTGAGGAGCACTACAGTAAAACAGTGCTCATCAAGCTGTACAGAGTTTAATGTTGAATTAGTACTGGCTCACAGCTTCCAGCGCAAACAGACAAACAGAAGAAGAGATATGATTGTTAAACTGGGTTGTCCAGCATTGCTCATTAGACTGAAGAGAGAGATACTGGCACAGCCCAATCAAGCTGTGTGTGTGTGTGTGTGTGTGTGTGTGTGTGTGTGTGTGTGTGTGTGTGTGTGTGTGTGTGTGTGTGTGTGTGTGTGTGTGTGTGTGTTTGTGTGTGTGTACCAGCAGCTACAGTTGTATCTGTGTGTTCCACAGAAGTCTGTGTGCTCATTAGACTGCCTGTAGAGAGAACAAGAGCCAGAGGCCAGAATCAGACTCGCACACACACACACACACACATACACACACACACACACACACGCACACAGAAATGAGCAGACTGCTGTTCAGGCTGCAATTAAACCAAAACACAAAAAGTGACATAGTTAAACTACACTCAACTATGTGATCAAGAATACAAATTAGACAGAGGACAGCAGGCAACTGAAGACAGTGTTCAACATTCAATCTGAAACACAGTTAAATACATGAAAAGCTAAACAAAAAAGAGGACTGAAAATTGATTAGTGCAAACAAATCCACAGACACCACAGAAAGACACTGAAACCTCAAAGGCAGGGCCATCTAAACCCTCTGTCAACTGCAAATCGCCTCAGACATTTACACCACATACTCAGTTTATCATTCAGCACCAGTAACCCCATCCTTTGGCTGACAACACACAAAACACACAGCCAAACAAACACAGCAGAGAAAAGGGCAACGTCCATCTCTTGTCCAGACCGTCATGGCCAAAGCATTCAGCAGCCATGTCTGATTTCTCATTAGTGCTCACAGCAGAATGTCTGCTTGAGAAAGCCATTTTTCAAGCAAACACATGCATTTTAATACCCAAGTCGTAATTCACACTTCACCGGGGTACGTTTTGTGATTTGTTTACATTTTCATGCATATTTGCTGTGTTTCCTGTTCTGCACTATTTGAGAGCTTGACAAAACAATCATTGAGTAATTTTTGGATTTGGAGCATGCAGTTCCACCAGAAAAGTTGTATAACATCGGAGTCACCAAATTGCTTCGGGTCATTCCAAAGGCGAAGACAGCCACAGTGCAGCGTTACTCTCCGGAAAGTTTGGAGTTGGAATCTCGCACAGACTTGCAATTAGAAATATTATAATGCCATTGACTTTCAAGGAATAAATGATGCATCCATGGGAAAAATTGAATAAATACAGTTTTAATTACAATGTGTAAGTTCATTATTTTTTCTGAGCTCAATCATCTTAAACAAAATAAATATATTCAGGAAGAATTGGAATAACATGCTGCAATGAATTTTCAATTATGCGTCCTAAATCGTTGTCAAACAAAGTTTTTTTTTTTTCCAAGGTACCGTGTTTACCTTCCACAGTGAGTGGAAAATGCATCAATTTTAGCTACAAATGGTGTGAAAAGTTTTGCATTCTGCCATAAAAGATTATGGGAATAACCATAAAAAACACCTGCTTCATGCAATTAAAAAAAAATCATTTTTGTATTAGTAAAGTTTAAGCCCAATACTTCCGAATACAGAAAAAAATTAATCTTTCAGCTCAATGATTCAGCATATTTGAATAACTTTGAGATATTTATAAAAAATGTATTTGCCTTCTCTGAAACACTTAGTATGCATATTCTTAACTCATCCGTCACTTCTGATCCAGTGGTTATGTTAAGCCGTATTAGTTTTCAGACAGCTAAAGAGTGAATAATGCAGTTTATTGGTTTTAGTATTGTCCTTAAAATGTATGATGATTAAAATAAACTTTAATTACATATCCAACAGTATGAGTACAGTGGGGGACATGTTAATGATATGGTGAACAGACGGCACTATTGTCATTCCTGTCACTGAAAGAGAGAGACAGAGGGAAGTAGAAAGGTGTGTGTGTGTGTGTGTGTGTGTGTGTGTGTGTGTGTGTGTGTGTGTGTGTGTGTGTGTGTGCGCGTGCGTGCGTGCACATGCATGCATGTGTATGCCCATGCATGCGTGCACCCACACCCATGTGGGTTAGAGCCAGTAAGCACATTTGCTGAACCCATCATTAAGTTCTCTTCCCTTGTGGTTGGTGTCAGTGACTAGACACGGAGACAAAGCCTGGGCCCTTCCTTCACATGTTACCCAGGGGAGAGGTTAGAGGCCTGGGGGAGAGAGCTGGGGTGAGATAGCGCTTCCTGGGTGACAGACAGGGAGCAGGAAGGGAGGGAGGCCAACAGAGGGATGTATGAAGGGATGGTTTGATATATGGAGACAGATGAAACTGCCACATTTTCCTTCTTATTAAGGAGCAAGAAAGGAAAAATGGTTGAACCCTTGGCAAGCTGGTGTTAGGGGGCATAATTAGTGAGGTAGACGCACGTGTCCCTCATTGAGGGGGTCCCCTGGGTAGGAAACAGCTCAATCAGCAGCCAGCTGCAGGTAGAGGGGCCGTGTGTTCTTGCATGTGTGTGAGTGGAGTGCAGGTGCCAGGGTACAGCTGCACTTTCATCCTTTGCACTCTGACTCATTAACTCTTATGCTACATTAAAGGGTGTAGTAACACACAAACAGACACACATCTCCACTGAATACCAGCTGACCTAAAAGTGTCACTTGCTGTCTGAGCATCATACAGAGCAAAGACACATCAGAAACAAACCCTGTTTATCTGTAATCTCTGGTAATCTGTACAGTCACTTCACTTTTTGCACACATTGGTTTCTATATTTCCTTGAAGTAAATCTAGAAATTAAAGCCATTAATTTAGTCCATTAACTAAAGCTCACTTGTGGAGCTTTAGTTTATGGACTAAAAGGGCATGCACATATGTTAGGGGTGGGCAGTGTAAGATTTTGAACTATTTCCCCTTTTCCACTAGTACCTACTCAACTCAACGCAACTTGACTCTACTTGGTTTTGGTCATTTTCCACTACATTTGAATACCGCCTCAATGTCATTATAGCCTGAAAGTCTTGTGATGTCATTTGTATGTGACACAAACACAAATAGTTGCCCCCTCTGAATTCTCTTATCAACCACCAAATGTCTCTGTTGGTTAGTATGTTGCCACTTCCCTTGTTGTTCCCTTGTGAAGGAGTCACCCTCACCTAGTGACATCACTCCCTGGGCAATCAGTGGCATGCAGTCAGCTCAACTCAGCTTGCTTGGAACCCTGGCTGGAACCCCCTTAAAAACCAAGCAAAGTCGAGTCAAGCCAAGTAGGTACTAGAGGAAAAGACAGGGCCCTAGTACTTCCTTTAGCTGAGCTGGACCACTAACACTATAAGTAAAATGACAATTTACCAATAGCCTACACTAAGACATGTAAACAAAAGAGCTCTTTGAAAAGAAATGAAAGGGGACGTCAGAACTAAATGGAAAACCAAGCATAGTCATGAAGGAAGCCCAGGAGAGCCCAGGAAGATCACTACAATAAAACCATGTTAAGATAGCACAAGGTTATAAAACCATTTCTTTGAGTTTTGAGTCTTCCCAGGGGCAAAGTGCCCTCAATATTTCTTGAAAAAGGAAAAAAAAAAACCACTCCTGAAAATTTCCTTCAGCTGGCCATCTAACCAAAGGGAGTAACAGAGAAAGAAGGACCTTGGGACCCAACAGTCACTCTAACATAGCTTCACAAGTCCTCTGAAAGGATCTCAGGTGCACTTCATCAGACAAGATTTTTTTTTTTTTTTTAATACAGTAAGTAAACGAAAGCCACTCTGAGAAAAAGGCACACGAAAGCTCGTTTGGAGTTTGCTAAACCACTTTTTAAAGGAAAGCAAGAAGAAAGTGATTCTTTGGGCTAATGAGTGAAAAATAAAACTGTCTGACCAGGCACTGGTCAGTATTGGGCTCATGACATCCCTATACTGAAACATGATGAAAGTAGCATCATGTTATCAGGGTGCTGCTCAGCAGCAGACATGGATAGGCTACTCATACCAGAAAACCTGGAGGACAAACTTTGACTTTTTTGTCACAGCAATGACAAAAGTGAAACTTTCAAACCATTGGGCCACAACAACACTGAAATGACCTCAGAACAAGTTTCTAACAATCCATGGGTGCCCCATCAAAGTCACCACAGAACAGGCATCTCAAACCAAATTGGCAATTCTTGACAGGATTTGCAGGGACGGTACTGTAGGAAGGAATCAACTGTGCGTACTTGCCTATTTGAAGATTTACTAAAAAAAATATAGCAAATATAAAATGTAAAGTTTGAAGTCAGTGGTTCACATCCCACCCAATCCACATTAAAAGTGAAATGAAAATAACACTTAGGAGCAACCAAAGCATCCTGCCCATTTAATCCACACCAACCTCTGATATTAACTGCTGTTTGGCCGTCTCTCTCATCAAAACCAGACGTCTGTCTAGCATTAAAACACCACAACATATAAACAGCACTAAATGTGATTAACTTAAACCGATGTCTTTATAGATCTTGTTCAAAAGAGGTAACTTTTATTATTATTATTATTAGGTAAAGATAAACTGTAAATATACTGACAACATAAAAACATGCATTAGAAGTGTGTATTTAAAAAAAAAATTTTTTTTTAATTTAAAAAAAAAGAAGTGTGTATTTCTGTTCTATTTCCTTGGTAGTGAATGAATGTATGCCTTTTGTATGTCAAATATATGAACGTGATAGTAGTGTTTAATAAAAAGTCACAGGGATTTGCTCTGGCAAGGACAACAGACAATCCACCTGAGAAATAAACTAAGAAAAATAAAGACTGTAGAAAGAGAATTGGGTTAAGGGGAAATGTGTAGCTAAACAACAGCTGTTGGGATTACTGTTTAATAAAAGCTGTCACATGCATGAACTCCCTCATGCCCCCTACAGTGCAGACCGAAAGACAATGTTGTGTGGAGCCCAGTAACCTCACAGTCAATATCACAGTCAACCCACCACCCTTTGGGACCCTTACACCACAATGCCAGGCCCCCAGATCTCTCACCAGGCCTGCCATGCCTCCAGGCACACCTTATGTGTGTCTGTGTGGGTGTTTCACTTATTATCCATTTCTGCATATGTTTATAAGTGCATGTGCACACAGGCCGAATGGTGCCGTTTTTTTAGCCGTGTATATGTGTGTGCGTGCGTGTGTTTTCTCTGAAGAAGGGGGTGGGGCTCATCAGATAAGCTACCTCATTTGGGCTTCAGGAGGAGTGAAAGGAGCTGTGGGGAGGCTTTCATCTCTGTACAGAAAAAAAAGAGACAGAATCAAGATGGAGTGAGTGTGAAAGAGATGAGAAGGTGGGTGAGAGGGTGGGGTGGGGGTGGGGGGTGAAAGGAGGAAGAGAGTAAGATAAAGAATGAAAGAGATAATCCAAGAGGATGTTTACTTTGGTCCTGCTGGCAGAGGACAAAAGAGGCCACTAATACGTACTGCCCCCTATAGGGCCACAGGATATTGAGTGGTGAAAGGAAAAGTTTATAGAAGAAAACACTCTCTGGGGTTACACTGCACCCATCCCACCCCTCTCTCTCACAGACAAATCGCTTAATTAAACATGAGCTATGTAAGTGCCGTCTGTCTGCCTCTGTTGGTCTGGGTATATGAACAAGTGTGTGTCTACTGTGCATTCATCTCGTCTTCATAGATAGCACAAGGAGAGCATTTGCAAGTCAAATTCAGCATTTAATGACACGGGAAATCATCTGAATTTATTGAAAGCCGGCATGGAGAGAAAAGAAGCTTGTTCAAGTTTCAGATCAAAAATGCATAAAATTGCCTGCAAATAGAGCTTTGAGTGCTTCTGATTTTTGAATGATGGGATGTGCCAAGGTGAATGTGTGCTGGACTGATAGCTTGGGCCTCTTGGGAGCAATACCAACCTCTATATTTGATACAGATTATAGAGCTGAGATAATTCATCTCTATAAATTTTTGGAAGAAAAACAACTGAATGGGCTAAACTAGATTTGTTTATATGAATTTCTCAAGTTATGAGCATGTATCTAGTGTCCTAAAGCCATACATTTGCAGGCATGCTTATGGGTCTCTTGTGCATACTGCTGTGTCTGCCGTCCGGTGATACAGAATCAGATCAAAAGGAATTTATTTAATTTTGCTTGCAGGTGCTCAGAAAACCATGACCATCAAAAATCATCCATTAAATCAGGATAAGATATGCAGCATGCAAACAGAAGACACACATTTTCTAAAGATATGTAGGAATATTAAAAATTAAGCCCTTAAAAATAAGAAAAAAAGAAATAAGAAACTGAAAATTAGCACTAGGTAACAGAGACCAGAGCCAAGCTCTATCATCAAAGAGGTGAAGATCCAATTAATAAGTAATACAGGCCAACCACAACCACTCTTGTTAAAAAGCTCTCCCATAGCAACACTCCTGTCAAAGCGTGTAGTTGCCATGCAAGAAATGTCCATGAAAGCTGTGTTAAATGACAAGCAGAAAGGAAGAAATAAAGTGAAATCAGGGAGGAGACTGGAAAACATAAGAGGAAGGTTGCATGTTTGTGATGGTCTGCATGCATCATGCTAATTTGAAATGAATACGACCTCATTGTTCAAGGAGCATTAATCAACGTCTAATCAAGTCTCAGCATAGAAAGGTAAAGCCACGGAGGACACCTCCCCTGAAAATAAATAGTTTAAACAAGAACGCTTAGGTGGTAGCGTTTGCGTGAATAGGTTGATAACCTTTTGTATTAGCACAAAGGGGGCTAATTGCAAATGATCACACTAGTGAGTAATTGGACAGTACTTCTCTTCTATGGACACAAATATATACATTAAACCCACATTAATTTGTTGATGCCCTGTACTTAATCTAGAGATGCTCTCTGCAGTGAGTCCAATTAGCAAAAGACAAATATTGCAAACCCGCTGTCTGATCAAGGTGGAGAAGGTACAGAAAACTGTGATTAAACCACACAAAAGGATAAAAAAATATATATTTTAAATGTTGCTGGAGACATCAAGGCTGCAATGTTTTTAATCACAGAGATACAGTTGTTGTTTTTCAGTTATGTTTAGCTTGTTTTTATTAGGTTACCTAATGGTATTATTTCCTCACCATGTGTTTAATCATTATTGGTGGAATGCTTGCCATTTGTGGTACTTAAGCTAAAAAAAAAGTAATAATAAATCAGCCATTGAAAAGACAAAACAGATTCTAAATAGGAGCGCAGGCGGTGTCAGAAAATGTAGTGCTTTCAGATACCACAGCAAGAGAGAGGGGCAAAGATGATTTCAAAGTTGTTGATCTCATCAAGATTAATAGAGCTGGACAGGAAAGCTTCCACAGAGAAAGAGTAAAAGAAACACAAAGGTATAGCTTTAATGGGATCAATAGATTGGACATCAGTGCAAGGTCAGTGGCTGTGTCCATGGTGACCCATCTCTCTCTGGCTAGATGACTCACACCGGGAGTCCTTTGTAGATTCCTATCTCACTCACTCATTGACACATCCTTTATTTGCTCCTTTCTCATCACCCCCCCCCTCCACTCAGCTCATCTAGCCTTTTCTGGGTGTTTTATTCATTAAGTCCACGTAATTCACCTCGATTCCGTTTTTAGTTGAATTTCCCCACCGCTCTCTTCCTGCTGCCCTTCCTCTGTCCCACTGACTCATGTCCTCTCCCTACACATGCTTTTCTTCCCACAATCTCCCACCTCCATAGCGACAAGACACACCAGACTGAGTATTTTGTACCTCACTGCTTAAAACAGCACATATGTCATCCCACTATTTGGCAGGATTTGAAATGAAGTACTGCACTGGCGCATGGCAACAAATTCAGACACTATGATGAAGGATAAAAAAAAAATAGTATTGCAGCGGCTATGGATTGTGAGCACAATTACTGCTTATACTGTATTTCTCCTTTATGCTGATGTTCTTTGAAAATTAACCTAAATCTGCATGCACCTGGATCTCCTGCCTACAGCTGGCTCTATGCCTCACTTTCTCTTTTCTACAGTATTTTGTAATTTGTCATTTCAGTTGACATAAGAGTGTAGCCCCGTGTCCTGTTGACTGAATTATTCACCGTGGCACAGCAGGGCACACCGCATACTGTTACCTAACCTTGGCAGATACACTGTCACAGCAGTGGGAGAGAAAACATGTGTGCGGGTGGACTGGGAGGGGAGGGACGCTGAGTAGCACACAGAGGGAGATGGCGAGTAGATGGAGATGAATGGGTTGTAGAGGAAAAACAAGTGAATCAAAACAAAAATAGTATGGAAATCAAATGGACTGACAAGAAAAAAAATGAGTGAATGAGAAAGAAGGGGACATAAAAAGTTTGAGAAACAAAGAAGGTGTGATCGCAAATAAATAAAAGAGAGGGAACTATAAGTGGAAGCTTTAATGTTGGGTGGGGGGAGGGTTGGGGGGGTAGAAGAATTGGGAATTGTGATGATGTGAGAGCAGGTCTAAAGTCTAGAAAATTATGTCACAACTGCTATAAAAAGGAAGAACAGGGAGAGAGCGAGGAGTAGAAGTCCCTTTGCCTTCATCTCCAATAATAGTCTCTCACTTGTGTATTGCGCACTCTGCACTGAAACTGCCAGTTTCCCTTCCCAAAACAAAGCCCCAAAAATATCACTGCCAGCACATGGCACGTGCATTCACAAAGCTGCGTGCATGCGCGTGTGTGTATGTGTGAGTGCTCAAGCTTCCATAGCTGCGGGGAGTGAGGAGCATAAATAATTGAAGATGAGGGAGAATCCTGCCATCCCAAAAGCGAAATACCAACTGCTAGACTCATTTTATTTTATAAAAAAAAAAAAAAGCGGGAGCCAAAGGTGGGAGAGGATGTGAATAAGGGAGGAGAAGAGGAAAATAAAAGAAGATGTCAGACCAAAAGGACACAAGCTAAATCTAGTGTAGCCTTATTAGCCCCATTAAACAGCTGCACTTTTACTGCTCTATCTTATTTGACATTCTCACTGAACACACAATGATGTTCGAGACAAAGCTGGGTCACAGGTCAGGGGTCAAAGTTGAGAAGGTTAAGGTGAGGGTTGAGGTCAGAGCCATTTTCAAAAAAAAGCTCAACAATACACTGATACTATATGACCTTGGCTGGATAAACACATGCTCACCATAATTGATCTTAACACAGAGGGGAAGCCAAAGCCCATGAATAAAGATAATGTTATTATTGAAGAGCTAGATTCATTGGTCTTTGTTTTATTTATGTTTCCTGTCATAATCTGTTACTAGTGCTGAGCAAATTGCGGAGTAAATTGATGATCGAATGGCTCAAAACCACAAATAACTTAATGCTATCACATTTTAAATAAAGTGCTTAAGTGCTTAATGCTATCGTAAAGTGCTTAAGTAAGAGGACAAACAAAAGACTCAGAAATCAAATTATCCAAGAGAATCCATTATGGATTTGGTAAAGGGCAACAGAGTTGGCACTCAAGATTTTTTGAAATGACAACTGCATTTACTTCTGGTGGAAGATCTGAAGACCTGCTGTGTCATATCCACAATCAAAACTGCAGGACTTCTGAAGAGACTTCAACCAACCATGCACAGTACATATGGACAGATTTCTCTCTCGCTCTCTCTCTCTACCTTGGCTTTGGTGGTGGTCAGCTTCAAACTCATTAGTCGGGTTGATAGATAAGAGGCTTGCAGCTGGAAAGCCACATCACCAGTGGGTTTTGTGGGTTATAAAAGCAATGTAATCAGGTTTTGCCAATAGGAATCTAAGGAGTTTAGGGAGGGAAAGACTTACTAATTTGTGGATTTGAATTGGATTGAGATTTCACTAAGAACCAGCTCTAATGTGGCAAATGGCTGTAATCTGAGGAGGGACTGCATATGACAGAGTCAAGCATAAAGCAGATACAGCCATGAGTGACATGTGATAAAATACTCAGGAAAATACATTAAGCTCACCCTTTTGAACCATTTTTACCAAGCTCTTTCTTCATCTCCATGTGCTTCTAACTCATTTCCCCCCTCATGATTTCTGTTCCTGAATGCATATTATGTTATACATTTGTCTTTTTTGTGTTTCCCCTTTCCTTCTATCCTTGCTCTGCCATCACGCTCTCATCTTATTTTCTATGCTCATCAACACGATTTCTTCTTCCAACCCCCTTTTTCCTCATAGTAATCCTCTCCCCCCTGTGCCTCCCTCTACTCTTGCTGTCAGATCTCTCTATCCACTCAAGGCAAATTACACATTTCAGATTACACCCCAATTAAAGGCCCCATCGGTATCCAGTTTGCATGCTGCAGCTCATCTCTGGAAACAGAAAAATGAACTGTCTGTGCGTGCATATGTGTCCATGTGCACAGCAAAAAGAGCTTTTTAAAATACTACTGTCTGAATAAAGCATATGTGCATGTTTGCGTATGTCTAATCGCAGACTGGCAGCCCCCTGCTAAATCCTTATTAATGATCCTATTTACACTTGTTGCCAGATTGATCAAAGTTTAGCAGTTGTGTGATCCGCTGCCTTTTCATCTCAGCTGGTTTTGGAGGGGGAGAAGCAGTTGCCTGCTATGTGTGTGTTAAGTCTGCATGTGTATGGAGGGAGGTTGTTAGTTGGCACAGTATGAGGTGGTTGGCACAAACAAGGGCAAGACGCCATGATATAAAGGCCGGGAGCTGGGCGGCATTTATGTGGTGTCAATGTAGGGTATGTGTGAGTTGCTGGCTGAGATCTGAGAGTTAAAGAAAAAACAGCAAGCAGAGTGAGCAGCTGTTTATTAAAAAGTATTTTTTCCCATTGTAACATTTAATTAGTTCACATAAATATAATAACTTGCTCTGAATAACTGTTTCGTATACAAATGTTACGAGCTTGGTTATCATTTCATGGTAACATTTCCCATCAGAAAGGCAAAAGCCTTGTGTACAAGCAGTATGTACCAATGAAGGGGAATCGAGAGGCATTGCTATGCAGCTGCCAAATTCCTCCAAAACTGATTAAAAATCTAAATGTTAATTAATCTGAATAATGAATGTATTATCAATGTTTAACTTATATATTGAATGCTCCTTGGAACTAATCTCTACCCCATCTTTGTTCACTCAAAAAAATGGATTTTCGTATTTAGTACTAAGGAGTTAAATCTTTGATTTTTGACTTGTTTGTGCAAAATTACCACCAATTTTTACTTCAAAAACCTGAATGCCAGACACTCTAGTCTACAGTGTCATTTAAACATAATTCCACTTAAGCACAGGGAATAATTACCTACTAGAAGCTAAGTTATGGTTTTTCAGATTACACCCCATCTCTGTCCATGAGCACACTCCTCCTCTCTTGATCTGTTTCCTATTTCTCTTCATAATCCACTCTTGATAGTAATGCCAGTTGATCATCCTGCCAGCCGGGCAATAGGATCGGCTGGCACAGGCTGACCCATGCAGCTAGACCCTTGACGAGAGATTAATATGTGTAAGTGTGCTGTTCTGAATGAAGAAGTTAAACCACGCCTGCTGGTCTATCACTCACTGGGTTTCTCAATTTTCTCAGTTTCTCCATCCCCACTTGTCTCCTCTTGCATCCCCTCAGGTGTTAACTGTGTTAATTGTTGCAAAGGGGAGACTGTGAAGTTGCTGTAAAATAATGTTTCCCTCATTTATTTGCCACTAGACCTTTGGCACACAAAGCACACAGAGAAGAGGCTTGGAAGGAATTAGAGCTGGATAGCAGAGACAAATGCAGACAAATCAGAAATGGGAGGGGAAGGAGAGAGAAAGCGAAAGGGATTTTAGTTGGAGGGAAAGAGGGGAAGATGAAAGGCTGAAGGATGGTAGAAAAGGGAAAAAGATTGCTGGGGTGTTTTATAGACACATTCCTCTTAGCCTCCATTAATCATTTGGACAGAAGAAGCCCTAACAGCATATACATACACACTTATGGACAAAGACACATTTCCACTCACACAAGATCTCTTCCATTGTCTTTATGGATGTTCGTTTTCGGTAAAAGCACTTCGCTTGCTACGTTTCAGTCATCATGTCCATCAGCATGTATTAGCTTATTAAAACAAACCCATAAATACAGTCATGTGTATGCTTTTTAACAAAATAATCTAAGATTTATGGCTTACCACTTTCACTGCAACTAGTTTCTACTTGTATCCTGAAAAGAATCTCTAACTTTAGCTAACACTTGAATAACAGCTATTCGTTTTAGGGTTTTTTTTAAGCTATTGTAGCTGTTAGTCTAGACACTGTGGTAATTTTATGGGAAATGTAAATTAAAACAATAAAATAAAAGAAAAAACAGATTCAGAAACACAATATAACCAGTGTGACCTGAAACCTCGCTTCATATAATCAGTCATACAATTCATCAAATATGTGATCTAAAACCATGGAGCCCAATGGAAAAATCTTACATAGTCCGTGTCTTTCAGATGGAAAAGAAGATGTTTTTATATGTCTGCAAGGAAATTACCCCTTCACTCCATCAGTGCCTATTCACAGTTCCATTGGCATGCAAATTTGCTGCTGACTGGTATCAATCATCTCCTTTTCCTGTCCAACAGTGAGCCCACACTGCTGGAGTTGACATTGAGTTGAGTGCCCACCTCAATGATATAATGGTGGTGTGTGTATGTGCATTTATTGCATTTGTGTGCACGCAGCCCTGTAGAGTGTGTTAGATTAGATCGAGTAATATTTTAAATAAATGGGCTGAGAAGGTCAAGGAGTCACCTATGAAGCACACGAGGATGAGTGAAACAATCAACTGACAGAGAGAGGAATAGAAAGAAAATGCATGTGCGTGCATTTGTGTCTGTGTGTGTGGAGTGGGTAGTTTGAGGCATATGGTTGAAATGTTCCATTCAAAAATGAGAAAATAAATGCAGACTTCAATATAAGGACAAGAAGGCAAGCAAGGAGAAGTGAGGAGGAGCTGGTGAGCGGAAAGATCAAGAAAACATAAGAAGGAAGGCATGGCTTTTCTTTTTTCTATTCCAAATGGAAACCGTGGTGCGTTAAACACCCTGTTACATTACCCAAGGGTTGCGTCTGTGGCAGGTCATTCATTGTCTGCACTGCCTTTTATACTGCAGTGTTTACATACATCTCACTGCTGATACATTTAAGCAAAACGAGAGTACGCTTACTCCACAACCTGTTGCCTACATGACACACCATCTAAAGGAAAAATACAAAACTGTACCAAAATGTTATGCACCATTTTCGGGTTTGAATGTGCCCCCAGACTATAAGTATACACACAAACTGAACAGAAGGAAAGCCTCTGAGGAAGGAGCAAGCTACCATCACAAAAGAAAGTAAATAAAAAAAAATAAGGCAGAAAGAAAAAGTAACAGAGATGTAAAGGTTAACTGAAACTTTCAGAATAAAATAGTATATAACAAGACACATTAACCAAAATTCAACAAACCTGATATTTGCCTTTACTGCAGTGAAATCTGCACATTTGCAACACAAATGTGCACAATTTGACACCAAACAGTGTGCAAAACAGAATTCCAGATTGTCCAGTCAACTTTCCCATTGAGCTCCACCAAATCCCATAATAGTATATAAACTGTTGCCTAGCAACAGACCCTAGCAACAGCAACAGTCTAGATATGCGATCACTGTACAGGAAACTTGAGGGGAGACATACCTTCACTTTCAGAAAGCAGCCGTTTATTAACACAGAGCCCAGGGAAAACATCAAACTGTACTGAAATGGATCTGCCATATCAGTTGTAATGTAGACACAGATCCTTTCCCTACTGTTTACTACCGCAGTGAATCACTTTTGATGAGTTAGTGTTCAGGGCTGGCTCACATTTCTGTTGACACACAAACACACGCACACACATACCAGGGAAAATATCCAACTGAGATGGTATTAAAGGTTATTGCAGTCTGTTAGCATGAAGCCGAGCTGGGACAATTTCATAGCTTTGGGTCTTAAACTACAGCAAGTTGAGCAACAAACAGAGGAGAGACAGTGAAAAGCTTTATGTGCACGGCATAAATTTATATGTATATATTCCATCTACTAGGTCGGCTTGCCAAAAATAAGAAACTGACAAAAGCCATTTATAGTAAAACATCCATTTGTCTCTTTAAAATGTTAGTAGCAGATATTGATTATGCCATTTGTCAAAGTTTGGTCAAACAGTATTTACTGAATTGAAATGCATTAACATATGCTGCATAGATGGCCTTGGGCACAAGTGCATCTCCTCAATTATCTGAGAATACTGTTTGGCACGCTCCAGCCGGAAGACAAAATGCCTTTTTCTCTCAGCTGATGAGTAATTTCACTCCCCATCCATAAATCAATTATGCATAATCCCCTGATACAGAGAATTAGTGGCCATTTAACATGAGGAAGTTAAGTGTTTGAGTGTGCTGAGAGTGAGAACAACAGCACATGCGACTGTTTATGAGAGCAGAGTGATGATTTGCTGAAACAGGGAAAGTTATACTGATGTAAACATGCTTTATTTCATCAAGACAGTGGACATCATTTAAAGGGCCATATAACACTACGTAACTGTTATGTGCCATGGTTTTGTCTTGTGACTAACACTCCTAAAAGAGCAGAACTGCTGTACTAGAGTGTTAGCAAATCTTCTCATGTGGATTGCAATATTTAATATAGTGGTGCCAGCATATTATTAGGGGCATTTAATTATACTACTTCATACCTTAGCTGTAATTTTTCATAAAACACCATTTTTATTACAGACTTGAAGGTTTACAAAAACAGCTTTAGCATATAAAGAGAAGACTAGAAGATATATAACAATTACAGGACAAAAAAAAAACTCCCCACTGTGTACAAGAAGGGGGAGAAGAAGAGCATTTAGCATCAACAATCAATAAAAGAAAAAGAAAATAAAAGTGATAAATAAAAGTGATAAAGGAGGGAGAATACAAAAATCTATCATTTAATATATTCATAAGCAAAAGGGAAACAACACTTTCATGGCTTAGAGCTCTGCGGGGCATTCTTCTGGGACAAATGAAGCCTAAATAATGTTCTCCTCAGAGATAAGAATGCACCCTTCATTCCTCTTCCTCATTTGCTCGTTTTGTTCATTTTGCATATTATCCAAAATGCACTTCCCCCCATCCTCCAACCCTCCACTCCACCCACAAAAACTACACTGTTCCCAAATTGGCATCAAAAGCTCATTATTCAACTACTGATAGACACGTTGGCCCTGTGTGCGAATTAGAGTTGAGTAGCTTGTCCAGCGACTGCCGATCTTGAGAAAGGTTGGAGTGGGGAATTAGAAATAAGCGGTAAGGAGCGATGTTAAAAAAGGTAAGGAGCACAGCACTGTGCAATGCGAGTAAGGAGAGTATTTGATGATTGGGAGACTGACAAACAGAAAAAGCCAATTCTGTGGGGAAATGTGTGAGCCTTAGAAAGAAAAAAAAAAGAGCTCCTTCTACATTCTCTGGCATCCCTCGCTACCTCCCTGTTGTCCTGTTTCTGCATCCGTCTGGTTGAAGTAAGCTGATGTTTCCATTTCGGAACGTGTCTCCCTTCACTTGTCTTCGTCAGCCAAGTCTTTAGCCCACGCTGTGTGAAAGAGGGTGCCTGCCAACACGTTCTAACACACACACACACACACACACACACACAGTTACATCTGTAGTGTGCTAAGCCGGCAGGGAATGAGAGCCTAAACTGTAGGGCATTGTATCACAACACAAGGTATTTGTGAGAATAAATACAGCTAAAACAACATCCACCTTTAAAAGCATATTTAAAATGTGATAATGATGCAATAGGAGGCAAGAGTGAAGCATGTTGTGTTTTCTTCTTTAATACACATTTGGTGGTTGCATTTATGGATATTCCATTAAAAGCATCTCAAGTAAAGAGGGTTTGAACTTTATAGAAAATTCCTGCTAAGAATGCATACGCCCCCTTTTCATTTTTTTTTTTTTTACTTTTCTGAGACTAACTGGCTAGACTTGGAGCTCACAGTTAAGCTGCTACTGCGGATGAGGGCCAACAATGACGGTGGTGGCAGAAGGAGAGGAGGACAGTGGTTTAGTTGGTTTGCCAGTTGTAGGAGCAGGCAGCTGAGACTAAACGGCAATAATGGCCTAACGAGAAGAGATCTAGAGAGCCAAACCAGACGGACTAGCCACAGCCGTGTGCCTTCCTGGCTCTCTCACTTCTTTGTTAGCCAATTACAGACACAGATTTATTTTTTAAAAAAAATGAAGTTAAAATGTTGGGTGTGAATTTGAAATGAGACTAAAGGATGTGCCAATTTTTCTTTTCTCCCCATGTTTTATTATATTTTCAGTGAATATTATCTCCAGCTTTCTGTATGTGTGTGTGTGTGTGTGTGTGTGTGTGTGTGTGCGTGGCTTTCTGTTGTTCTCATCCTCTCCCTACATCCTCTCCCTCTACCCAAACTCCTTGTCTAATTGATATTCAGCACATTTGGTGACTAAGGTTTTTCTCCTTCCCTTCTGCACTAAGGGCTTAACTTTAATGAAAGGGGAGAGGTTGATTACATATGGGGAGCAAAAACTAGGCCTCCATCTCCAGGGAGGAGTGTAGTAGATGAAATGCTGTGTTGAGTTTTGGTTCACAATGAAAACAGGGAAAAAGGGAACTGGGGTTGGGGGGGGGGGTGCACATCGTTGTGTCCTTGGAAGTCAAAATTCCCATTGTGTTCAAGTGTCAGCAATCAAGGACATGGAAAAAGGGATAAAAAAAATACTTGGTGCTTGCATTCTAGAGGATTTAGGCAGGTACTACCTGATACAAGGACACACTAAAACATGCATGCACACTCACACCTATCAGTATGTGCCACACCAATTTGTGGGGGTTACAACAATAATGTGATGAATAACCTATATCTTTGACTACAGCATTAAGAATTGATTGGACAGAGGTTTTGCTGGCTGCTGCCTGTCTGGCAGACAATTTTCACACATAGGAACACATCGTATTCCAGATGCTTTTTGCATGTTTTTTCCAGGTATATTATTATACTTGTTAATATTAAAATTTACTAGTTTTAATATTAGCTCAGTGGGAAACCATAAGGTTGTGACCATTTGCAAAGCTCTTCTAGTACTGACACAGAATTATATATTTGAATGTTCCTGGAGGAAACACAATGACATGTGATAATGAAATGTGATAAAACAGTCAAAAAACAACTAATCTCTCATGTTTCTGATTCTTTGATGAGGTACTCCAAATTATGCATCCTGTTTGCTTTAATTACATGTAAAATGTATCTAGAACTTGATTCCTGTGACAAAATTAATTCACTGAATACAATTTTTTTAAAAAGGCACACAGCTCCTATAATTCACATTGGATATCTAGGCATAAACAAGCCTTGAAGCCAAAGGAACCCTCAGTAGATCTCTGTAACACAACTGTGGCATAGATCGTGGATGGTAGAAACCTAAACCCATCAAGACTCTTTGAAGAGTTGCTTTTTTTTCTAAACCCAGCAAGAAGGATGATGGTGTAAGGTCAAGGAGGTCACCAAGAATTCAACACTCATGCTAAGAGAGCTTTAGAAGTCTTCTGCAGAGATGAGATAATCTGCCTGAAGGGCAACTATCTTAGCAGCACTTCATCAATCATGCCTTTATGGTAGGGGAGCAGGACAAAAGCCACACTTACGTAAAAGGCATATGACTTGAACATACCAAGTTTTATCCATGACATTGACCTAGTTAATAACATCTATTTGGTGAAGCATTAGTTATTTTCGCATCATGCTACAGGGTCCTTCTCACCGGCAGAGAATGTTGAGAGAACAATAAATCCAGCCACAAAAGTGCTGGAGTACCTTCAGGCAACTCTCACTGTCCTTGAATGGCCCGGCCCAAGACTAGACTTATCCCGAAGACTTTGTATCCAGTGTGAACAATCTGTTAAAGATAATGGAAAAACCTGCCCAAATCCACCTGTGTAAAAGAGAATGGGATAACCTGTGTAAAGTTTGCATTGCAAACATTTTCCCAAGAAGACTTTAATCTGCTATGAATTTAATTTACTAGAAAATTTGTCTTCTGCAAGGTGGTCTGAATACTTACTTGAATTAGATTCCAGTGTTGTTTTCACTGAGTTATGGAATGCAGACTCATGGGCAAAATGGCACATTTATCTATTTAAAATTAACTCTACAGCTAAATTGTGCAGAAAGTAAAGGGGTCAGCGTGTAGAACACACTACATGCAACCAGACACAACAAACCTCAAATGATACTCAAAAACCTTCATTTTGAACAAAGTCTGCCTCATTCCTTAAAAACAAGGAGTGCCTCTCACTGCATATTGGCAATTAAAATTCTATGTGTGCAGCTGGAAGGAAAAGCACCCATAAGCTTTTAGGAGGGCTGGTGTAACTGAGATAAAAATCCACTTATTAAGCTCTGTGTTGGGGATAGGGAAAAGAAAGGGTGGGGAGAGTAGGCGAGACAAAAGGAAAAGACTGGGGAAAGGTGTGCAAGATGTTGTCTCTCTTTGTGTGCTCCTTCCATCTTTTTCATCTCTCTCTCAGCATTCCTCTCAGTCTCACACCCTTTTTCCATCTCATTTATTTACTCTCTCAATCTTACTTTCCATCTCACCTCAGGTAGCTGAAACTACTTCATGCACACAGTGGAGGTGAGATGGAAAGAAGATTGAGCAGTAAATAAATGAGACTGGGAAAAAGGTGTGAGATGCAGAGGAATGCTGGAGAGAGTAAGAATGAAAAGATGGAAGGGAGCACACAAAGAGGCAGGCAGAACATGAGACCCTCTCCCTAATTTTTTCTTTTCTTGTTTCGCCTACTCTCCCTACCCTTCTGCTTTCCCTATCCCCAACAGAACAAGTGGATTTTTATTCAGCTCACACCCTCCTAAAGCTTATGTGTGCAGCTGGAAGGAAAAGCACCCATAAGCTTTTAGGAGGGCTGGTGTAACTGAGATAAAAATCCACTTATTAAGCTCTGTGTTGGGGATAGGGAAAAGAAAGGGTGGGGAGAGTAGGCGAGACAAAAGGAAAAGACTGGGGAAAGGTGTGCAAGATGTTGTCTCTCTTTGTGTGCTCCTTCCATCTTTTTCATCTCTCTCTCAGCATTCCTCTCAGTCTCACACCCTTTTTCCATCTCATTTATTTACTCTCTCAATCTTACTTTCCATCTCACCTGCCATTGTGTGCATGAAGTAGTTTCACTACCTGAGGTGCACTTCAATGTCTCCATGTCAGACAGACCCAGGGACCCTTTTAAAGATGTTTACACTAGCATCTGTCTAATGGGCAAGTCAGCATAATCTAAATCACAACTCACTTACACCACTGTGCCTGCATTAGAGGGTGTATGTGTGCCTTTGTGTGTCTGTGAGATGAGTAGGAGGAAAAGCTAAGCAATATAAGAATGTGCAAATAAACCAAAACAAACAGGTGCTGCTCAAGAAAGGTTTGAAAGAGACTTAATATGTGTACTGGCTAACAGAAGCTTCTAAACACATAAACAAAGCATACCAGCATGCACACAGTAAAAGAATGATGTATGTTTCTCATTCACGTGCATTTTTCGACCTCAGTTTACCTGTAATCTCATTGGGTTTTGGATACACCCACATACATGCAAACAAACAACCCACTCAACAGTACACTATTGCATCTGCAGTCTCAGGAGTCCCCTTGCACTTGAGCTAAGCTATGAGATGCAGCCTAGCCTAGCCCTTCCTGCCTGACTGCCTGCTAGCATTTACTGCAGGGAGGGGAGAGAATGACCCAGTTGTGAGGCAAACTATTCTCCGCAGAGAGAGAGAGAGAGAGAGAGAGAGAGAGAAATGGAAAGAAAGAAGAGGTAGAGGAGAGAGGAGGAAAGGAAAAGGTGCACAGGGGCACTGGCTACCCCAAAAGACCTACGGTGAGCAATGATTGGCTACAGGCGTGCAGGGAAAGATGCAGTGAGAGAAGGAGCAGAGACAGAGGGCTCACCTGCAGTCATGTGTCCTCTATAGCTACACAAACCCAGCCATACATCACAGAAATATGAAGAGAAAGGAACACTGGTGAAAAAAAATAGAGGTTTAGAAGCGAGGGGGGGGTATTTAACATCCAAGTATCCAAAGGATATGTGGATATGCATCTTACATGTCAGAACTACCACTAATGTAAAATTGAAGGAAAGACTGATCATCTATCAATAATTTCCAGACAATTAATTACATGCAAAATGATGCAAGCCTGTGCAGAGTGAAATGAAAAAGACATACTCAACAAGAAGAACATTTGATTGCATTTTAATGACATAAACTACTCCTTGATCATCAAGAACTTTAAGTTATGGCTGACAGGAAAGCTAAATTATAAAAAAAGGAGTCAGATGCAGCATTTTATGCCTCTGTTCTTTGTAATGGTTTAAATGCTGTTCTTGGGTATGAGAGCATAAATTTGTGGCATGGGAGGCGCTGATGGGAAATTACACTCTGGCCCTGCCAGGATTACTGACAGCCATCTATCCACTGAGCTGTACAGGAACACACTGTGTGATTAGTTGCTTGACGTTGTATTGATTTTCTACTTCTAGAGCACAAATTAACTATGGTCATGCAATGATTTGACACACAGGATAATACTTATGCGTGAAGCAAAACTGAATGAGAAATTATACACTTTAATTTTGGTGGAGTGCAGTAACTGCAAACTTTTTTTTCTATTCAAGTAAATATAAATCACCTTGAAGAGCTATTCATTAGTCCATGCCTTCACACTCTGCTACACAAAAGTAATTAACGCCAATTCAAAAGCTGCTTCCTATGCACTGTAAAAAAAAAGCTTTCTTCAGAGCAGCAATAGCTGGTGATTCCTATCTTTCCAACCACTGGTGACATGAGCAGAAGTGTGTGTGTGCGTAGGCGTGTTTGTCTGTGTATTAGAGGCAGCTATGCTTGGAGCATTTCTCTGTGGTTACCTACTTAATTATCAATCAGTGGAAGAGAGAGGTGCAGAGAGAGAAAGCTTGGACATAATTATATACCCCTGTGGTAGCTTGACACAGACTTGGTATATGGCCGAAGAATGTTAACTGAGATGCTAATTAACTGCCTGCGCAGATGCGGACTCACAGAGAGAGGTTGACAGAAATGCCTATCTTAGATCATCTGGATGTCTGCGTGACAGAATGAATACAATTTAATTATTTTAATTCTGCTTAGGATGTTTGTAGATTAGAACCCAGATGAATATGTTAGTTTCTTCTTTGCTTTTTTACAGCTTTCTGTTTCCATGTATGTTTCATGCTTACTATGCATATAAGTACATGCATATGTTTGTGTGATATGAAAATCTGTCTACTACTACTGCTACTACTACTATTTGGGCTTTGCGGCAAAGCTGGATCACTTTTAAACTGGCTGCTAAATGCAGGGTCAGTTCAGTATTAAGAAATCCCAATAAGTCGCTTGTTTCTCTTGGTGTTCTTCCGGTGTGTCAAACAGCAACTTTTATTTGGGGGAAGAGGACAAAGAACCAGGTGGGGTCTGTCATGAATGAACTGAGGGATTTAGTTTGTGTGGCCAAACTAATAATGCACTATGGGCTGGCACAAAGTTAGACACACCATAATCAGGATATTTCTGCTGAATATTCTCCCTCAGGTATCTCAGGAGGCTGCAGTAGAACTTCATGTTGATGGTCTGGCCTTCACAGTACACAACCAGATGAATGATAAAGAAGAAAAAAAGAAGATAAGTGTGACCCTGGTAGTGCTGCTGACCCAATACACCACCTTTGGGCTTAAACACTGTTGATACTTACAGTGTAAACTGCTTTTTAGACTGTGGGTCATAGGTGGAAATTCAGCTCTCATCACCAGTATGATTCTTGACATGAAAATCAGGTCAGACTGTCAAAAAAGTTGATGTTTTCACGTTTGAGGTCATGTTGAAATTGCAGACGTGGTCAGAACCACATGGATATGAGTAAGACTTCTACTGAGCAATCCAAAGTATAGTAGCAGAGATGAAAATGGTCCAGAGGTGCACAAGGAAATGACCTCGAAGGAAAAGTTTGGCAAGTTTTAAATCAGGTATGCGTTTTACTTTGTATGTCCAGGGTCTCATAACCTTTTGAAAACACCTGGTATAGGCTGGGAGAAACTATAATCATTCTTCATGCACCAAACAAGTTATATGTACATGTATTACCTGACAATATTTATTATAGTTACAATTTAAAGTTATATTGATTTTTCCAGAAGGCTCTGGATGTGTAAAATGCTAAATTATAGTACTTTACTGCATATTGTTTACCATTTTTGTCTTGGCATGTTGATGTTACAAATGATAACTTTGCTGATTTCATATGTGTTTGCAAGTAAACTGGTTACTACAGGATTAACCAAGCACCAGTGTTAGAGATGGCAATTAACCAAATAAAAAAAACGTTTGACTAAGTATAGAATGCTTCATAATACAAGCCACATAACTGCCTGGCAAAGCCATTCGAGTGAGCAGCTTGTAAACACACACAAGCTGCCAGCTTTTCTCACTGGACAGTCACACACCATGTTAATTAGAATAGAGGGTGGAGGAAAAGGGAGAGGAAGGAAGCACAGAATGATAGACATATAAAAGCTCAGGGAGGAAGCGGAACAAGAGGAAAAAAACTGTATTTTCTGCAGGTGTTTTTGTTTGTTATTCACTTGCCATCCTTCTTCTGTTTGAAGTTTCTTAAAGGCATCTTAACACAGCTGAAATGGCACTCCCCACTATCTGAGACACTAATGAACAAACTCCACTAAAAGGAGACCCAAATTAAGCATTCACCAGTTTCACAAAGTGAGCTCTCAGTTTTCAAGTTGCTCACTGATAACCATCATGTTCAGTAGGTATTTGCTTGCTTTAGACGCAGTGCTAACCAAAATTCATGTCATGTCTATACATCATAAATTTAACAGAGTCAAAAGAGAAAGACTGTTGCAGCATTTTACTCCACACCACCGGAAAGGCATTCAAACACACACAAAATAAGTCAAGAAAATGACTTAAACTGACAAAATAAAGGTCTTTCCCCAAGGTCTAAAAATCCTGACATTTCTCCCCAAGTACTAGATTAACAGTCCCGTAAGGAAATTAATAAACATCAGGCATGAATTAAACATGGGATCAAAGTGTAGACTCCAGATTCCTTGGCAGCCCTTTGATTTGTTTATGTCCCCAGACCCTTACTTGTCCTTCTAAATAGGTAACCTCATCTTAACCCTGAGCCAACAACATGTCAGGGTCAGATAAAGTTCAAACTGTCAGGAAACACAGAGATCAGACTGAAGTTTGCCACTCTCTAACTTCTCTACTGGCTCAAGCCATTCAAATGCACATACACACTGTGGAGAATAGCCACTCAAATGACTCATAGCTCAATATACTGCCACATACTCACAAGAGTGAAATGAGCATCAAACTCTATTTCACCACTCTCACCCTCTCACTTTACCCTTTCTCAATATTCTCTCCATCTCTGTAGCTTTCATCTTTTATTCTTGCTTGCCAATTTTGCCCTCTACACTCTTTCAGTCGCTCGCTGCTGAGCTCTCCTTTCTGTGGCTGTTCACCCACTCTTCCTCCTTCTCATTTCAGAGAAGATCTATGTAAATAAAATTTTTTTAAAAAAAGTCTGAGGAAGCCTTGCATCTGCATATTAATTCAATTTCAGCTGAAGGTTGGAAAGCATTAACTATATGTATAATATAACATCTAGCTGGCATTCCAAGATATTTAAATGACTAAGAGTTGTTATAGCAAATCATTAAGTTAGAGCAATATAAACAACAGTCTGCAACACCACATGGGCCATTCATAGCTGGGGGCTCACCTTTGTGATACCTCCAGCTGGAGCTTAAAGCCACTGAGTGGTTCTGATTTGCAGTGTGTGTGTGTGTGTGTGTGTGTGTGTGTGTGTGTGTGTGTGTGTGTGTGTGTGTGTGTGTGTGTGTGTGTGTGTGTGTGTGTGTGTGTGTCCGTCCATACAAACATGGTAGTGTCAACCTGCAGTGAAGCAGCTGGTTAGTGTGTGTACATGCATGTGTGCTCAGCCTGCCTCGGCTCTTGACAGCTCATCAATTATAAAGAAACCTTGGAAAAAAGGGATAAGGCCATGCTATAGCAATGGCATCTATAAATACACCCCCAAATGACACTAGTAACATGAACAGCTATTTTTGCATACAATCACACACACACACACACACACAAAGGCTGGCAGCCAAGTACACTGAACGTACAAGCAATGTCATCCACTATAGCAGGGCACTTTGTGTATCTGTTGAGTCAGGCCACTGCTGACTCTGCTTACCTGAGCACCATGAGATATTATGTCTAAATCAAAGGAGAAATTGCTTTCCTAACTAAACACCTAACCCATTTCCACACATCAGCTCTGGATGATGTGGGGAGAATCAGGTCTAAGCATTGTCTGAAATTGCACTTTCTCATATGAAGCACACAATAGGAGAAGCTCTGCATCAGATGTATTCTTATTATTGGTAAGGCTAGGGGTGATAGCTCAGTAGAAGGAGGCAGGCACGTGAAACCCCCCTCCCTCCTGTGAATTCTCCAGACAACTACCTGCACTATTCATACACTGGCTCACTCAGACATTACACAGATATTGTACAAGCTTGTCAGGCTGAGCTACGGCTAGTGTCCGATCATAATACTGATTCAGACATTTTGTTCTCACCTACAGCTCTGCTGGATTAGCTTACCCATTCTGTGCTGGATTATTTAGTCCTCTGTTTAGCTCTTCATCCAGCCTTTTTCTACTCTCTCACTCTTACCATGTGTTGTACATTCAGAATCCCACCAATATATCTCTGTCCAGATCTCTCTGTCTTTTCTGTTTCACCATTAGGCATTCATTTAGCTTATCACAATTTCATTCTCCCCCACCATTCAAAGTTGGAGAACTTTATTGCATGGTTCTTTACCTGGTAAAAGCAGATTTTACTTTTATTGACTATGAAAATTGTCAATGAGTCTCCTAAATTTCAAATAAAATAACTCATGGTGGATTTGATTTAGGTGGCTGATAGTGCCACCTGAATCACATTCATGCAACTTTATATTTACCCAACATTTTAAACCCTGGTTAATTCACAGAACCACTGCCTCAAACCATACTTAATTTCCCTGCTATTCTACTTTTCCTCCCCCCATCTTCCATTCCACTGTCCAACACTACCTCATATCCCTCCCCAAACGAAAGCTAAGGCTTCCTTAGTGAATACAGCATGGGTTCTGCCTTCGGCCCATTCAAACCGCCTGGCTACTGAATGAGGTTTTTTGTCATGGCACACAAGGCAATCACTGCCTTCTGATCCTCTTCCCAGGCCACTAATGGACTTTACTTCTCATTAGCTCCCATGATTTTCTGCACACAATTGACCAATATATAGAGAGAGACATGAAATGCACACAGGCTATTAACCAGCCCCATAACTGTAGAGAAGGACTGGGAATTGGGATGGAGGCTGAAGTAAACCTTGTTCACCAAGTACTTAGAAGAAGATGATGTATGGAAAAACAACTGACTATGAACAATAGTGCACTAAAAGAGCTGAGAAACAAAGCATACGGTGAAGGAGGGTGCATACAGTAGATGTTGAGGGAAGGTCCCTTACACTTCATTTAGCATAGTAACAGACAGGAGTTTATACAGTGAGACAAAAACACCAACAGTCTAATGTCTGTTCAATCAACCTTATAGCCATGAGGTGGACCGCAACCGCCATCAAATCTCAGCCTGCTGTCATCAGATCAGGTTATCGTAATGTTCACTCAGTCTGTTGTATCAGCATAATATTTACGCTGTGTGTGCTATACTATGAGCTTCCCTGGGAATTAAACACTGAATGGATCACAACACACCCTCAGATTCGTGAATGTCTGTTTTCCCTCCACTCTATACATTTAATTCCACGCGTATGGAGCAGTCTGTGCTACCATGGCAACTCACATCTGAGCTTTTGCAAGCTAGTGTGGGAGCACCAATACACACACACACACACACACACACACACACACACACACACACACGCAAAACCCAGGCAACTACCAAGACTGCTGTGGAATACTTAAAAGTAGGAGAGCATTGACATTCTGAGAATACTTGCTGAACACTGCAGCGGTTTAGACCACTGCCTGGGAATCAATGGGCAACTGGGTGGGGTTGAAAAGGAAATAGACCAAGGCGATAATAGTTGTGTCTGTGTGCGACTATTCACGCCTGTGTTCAAGAGTATTGTGTTTATAGCATAAAAGGGGTAGGAAGGGGGATCTTAATGATAAACCACTGTCTACACACATGCACACAATGCCTACCCCATCCTAAAGCATATTTCATCATTAACTTTAAGCAGTTAATCCTCTGCTCCACTGACCACGACTCAGCTCAGCCCATTTCAATAATCTGCATCTGGGGCTAACCAACCTATCATACACACATGCACAGACAAGCGCATACACACTTGCAAAACAAGGACACAATCAACCCACAAAGCATATGGGACTGGTCTGACACAATAAATATCTCAGGGAAAAGCTCTCATACCTGCACACATCTATCTATACACAATCTATTGTGCTGACAGAAAATCCAGCTAGAAAAAAAAATCAGCTCATTTATTAGATGAGGAACACCATAGACAGATAGGGAAGGGGAAAACAATCCTATAGCTGGAAAGAGTGGTAATGAGGCAGTCAAGTCAGAGTAGGCTGTATAGAGCTTGAACAGAAATTGACAGAGGTTGAGTCAAAAGTGAGAGTTTGACCTTTCTCTTTCCAACAACAACCATTAACCATTCAGTGTTGAAATTGACCTGTTTTTTGCTCATGCCATCTCCCCTGACAACTTTAAATGGCAGATCTTCCTGTCTCTATGTAACCTCTCTCCTTCAAGAAGCCAGAGCTTTGTAAACTATCATTTATTCTCTAAACCCTCTCTTTTCATTACCTTGATATCTCACCAACCAAATTCTTCCTGGATCTTATTCATTGTTTTCTCTGGGTCTTCACACTACCACTTTTATTCCCTCTTGTCCGCCTGACTGGGACAGATTGATATGTAGAGGCAGGCAACAGAGTGCTAGTTGCCTTTTTCCAAATACTGAGAAATGCTTCGATTGAACCATGCATGTGTCTGCTATCTAGGACAGAAAAAAAACATTTACGAAGAGCTTTTCCAACCTTTGCATGTACTGTCTCACTCATTTTTCTGTTACTTTCTATGTCAAGTTCAAGGTTAGCTGCTCATTGTATTGAGTGCCAATGCTCCCCCATTGGGACGGACAGAGGGGAGATGCATTAGCACCTCGGCAGGTGGCCTTCAATCTCATCTCTTGACTCTCTTTTCCCTCCACACTTCCTTCTTGTCCTCTAGTCCACCTCTCGAACCATGGCCCCATGGGGATACCTGGCCATCCTTTGTCCAGTAGTGTGTACATGGACTGCTATGTGTGAATGCAAGTGTTCATTGATGCATGTATGCATGCTTATCCCAATTGATACAATCATGTGCAACGTGTGAGTATCATGCATTTCTGTCCACACCAACGTGCACCTCTTATGTGTAGTATGGCCAGATGACCATGAACTAAACCAAAGCCAACAGGGGGTTAAGGTTTTCCCCTTGACCTGCTGGTGTGTACTGACCTGCAGTAAATGGGTTTAAACCTTACCCCAACCACAGCCTTTTATCTCCATCACATCTCCATCTCCTCCTTAAGCCACAGGCCAATGAACACACAAACTGACCGACAGACTGGCTGACGGAAGCCATATGGTCCATTCACTTCCAGTAGCAGGAGGTAGCCATCAAAGAGCTTTCAATTCAATTCAGGACATGCAGAGGGAGTGAGAGAAATGAAGGGAAAAGGAAGAGGGAAATTATCAGGAGGAGGGCAAGCAGAGGTGGAGATAGGGAGTGGTAGCAAAGAAATACCAGGAGAAAGCTCTTGCAAGTGTGCTGAAGAGTACAGAGGAAACGTGATTCTATAATTAAAAAAGTGAAATGCTATGGAAAAGGCACAGACATGTACAGAACATATGAGCCACATGTGATGTAACAGTTTTAAGCTTTGTTTGAAACAGTAAAAGATAAGCATGGCTCTAGTTGTGTGCATATACAAAATCCCACTGTTTAACAGTACTACTTTCTATAATGATAACATGATGGTGTTATCGAAGTCGACTTAAAACTGAAAATTAGCAAGCCTTACTCTCCAGACTCTAGGCCTAATAATCCGCACACCTGCAACTGATCTCAATATTAGGTTGAAGTTAATGTGAGGTTGGGTTAAGTATGCACTGTCTTAGTTCAGGATGAGTTTAAGGTCTTGATAATAAATTATGCTAATGATAATCTAATCAGTACAGGCATGGCATAACTACATCTGCAGTCTGATCCACAAGTCTCACATTATACTAGTAAAATTTTACTCTAACAACTTTTATATTAAAGTATTTCACAGGCAAATTGAATTTAATTCACTCAGCCTCCTGCCCAGCACAACTTCATGATGTCATAAACGTGAGCCTGTAAACACTAACATTTAGCTCACCGAAACACCACTCCATTAAATCCCATCTACTCTCTTTTACCGTAAATGCTTATATTTACTCAGGGTGATGTGTTAGTCACAAGATCATAAATAACAGAGGGGAGAAAAAAAACAGTGTGAAAGACAGTCTGTGAGTGAATACCAGAGGAAAGAGGAAGAGGGGGCAGAGGGGTGGAATAAGTGAGGTGGGGGAGTGTGTATAAATCAACATCCATTAGCTGAGGGGTTATAAAGTCACTGATGAAGGAGGTGGGCTAAAGCTCAGACTTTTTATTGTCTTGTTGTTGTCTTTTATTGCCTGTGATGTCATCTAATGGTATACAGTTAATGACAGGGGAGGGGAAGTCTATACATGGGAGGGGAGGATGAGGCTGTAATAGTGTGCACAACTGTGTTGACACAGAGTATTGATCATCATTGTGTGTATATCTGTGAGGATTTTTTTTTTAACAACAGCAGCTTTTATCAACAGTCTGTTGAGACAGGAAATGGGGGAAAGATATATGGGAAGACACGCGGGCAAATTGGCGACAGGCTTGGACTCGAACCCGTGCCACCCGTGTCGCCTGTACCACAACACAGCATATACATGTGGTCGCCTGCTCCACCACTGAGCCACCTGAACATCCATCTGTGAGGGTTCTTTGCCATATATAATACATACATCTACACAATCTGATCATAAGTTATGCAGAATTTGAAACAAAGTTACACCAAAATTCCCGCAGACTGGATTCATACAGGACTTTAGTGGAAACAATTAATATAATATAAACAATAACAAAGAAAAGTCAGTACTCATTTTGCCTGTGTATCAGTAGGAACAGTTTCAGCACTGGGTGCTTGTTCAGACTTCAGTAGTATCTTTGTTTTCTTTCTTTTTCTGCCCTCTACCTATAATTGTCATCACACAATCTTTCCTCCTTTTATGATATTCATTTCTGGAATATAGCTCAACTCTGTATACCCCCCACCCCCACAGACTCAACCTTCCTTTGCTTCCCTCACTCATCTCTCCTCTCCTCCTCTCCTTCCCCAAGGCTTTAAGATTCATTGGCCTAACCGCCCCCTAGAATTAGTCTCAGTCATGGCCTTATAATATGTGTGTGTGTGTGTGTGTGTGAGAGTGAGAGTGAGAGAGAGAGAGTATGCCAAAAGTACAGGTTGCTACCAAGTTCTATCACACCTAGCAGCAGTACCTCATCCCATTAGCTCTGAAAAGGGCAACCAAACGCAGGAGGGCACAGGGGCATGAAGGGAGTCTAAGGTGGAAGCCACAACACTCCAAAGCCCAGCTTATCCAGTGCTGTTAAACTCTGAGGAGACAAATCTTGTTGAGCTGAGGGCTCTGCTGTCACACAGAGTGTGACATGTTTTTCGAGACAAACAGTTATGGTTACAAACATACTCACAAATGCATCTGAAAAAAGAATTCCATAGCTTTTTAGAGAATATTTTTGTATCCTAAGATGATTAATGCAATATTAAATTACTACATACACACACAGAGAGACATGAAAAATACTATATGATAAAGAACATAGGTGACTCATACTTCCTTTTATCAATAGACAATGAATTTGCCTAAATTACGAAATAAATGATGTATTTTGTTTTAATTCTGATGACTTAATTTGCCTCAAGGAACAGCTAACAAACTTCATCCAATCAGTTCTGCAACATGCTGATCTGAGCTGTCTAGCAACTTCTGCAACATGCTGATGTGTGCTACAATCGGCCCCCAGGGCTCTGGATTTTATACAAGTCCAAAGTGAGGGAAAAGTACAGCGGATACCACTGATACAGGCAAGGAAGAGTGTATGTGTGATATATGGTGCAGTGGATGAGGAGGATGTTGAGAGATACCAGATAGGCTTTACTGTAGGAATAGAACCCCCAAAGGGGCTCTCCTGATCCCCTTTCCTCAAATCACACACACATACACACTCACACCACACTCAACAGTAAAGTACACACTTCCTCCATCCAGTCTCCCACTGTTTCATGTACACACATACACACAAACACATACACCTCTTCCTACTGCAAATACAGCCAAGTCAGCTGATTTTCCTGAAAGTCAATCTGCCTTCTTACTACTATCCTTCCTCCAGTAGTCCCCAATTCCCAGCCACATTCTAAGAGAAACTAAATCTCTGGCTCTATCAATTCAACCATCTCTGCTATCTTTCACACTACATTTCTCTTCCTTACCTTCTTGACTTGACCACTTTTTGTTCCCACAAAGACCAGTGAGTGGTTCTTGTAGACGTAGGCAATGACAGAGGTCATTTTGTCAACAGCATCGGAAAAGAGAGGCTTGCCTCTCACCATCTCGGACACGCCCAATGGTGCATTCATGTCGAGGCCACAAAAGTCATCATCAATGGTCAAGAGCTGCAAGGAAAAGAAGAATCAGTATAGAAATCAGATTATGTTTACCCCATAAAAACTAAAATGGGACTGCATGAGGTGCTGCTCAGGCAAATTCCTATGAGATCTTATCTTAATGTCTTAAGGGAGAAAAGTTGGGGTGTAAATGGAAGCAAAGCTACAACATCTGACTGTAATGGTATTACGATAAGGGACATATGAGTAGGGTGAAGAAACATTTTGTATGTTAAAGATAATCTTTGACATTCGGCTGGCCCACATGCAAGATTCAGCAAATATGGGCGGAAAAAAAAGAGACGAAGATAGAAGAAGACTGCACTCAGCCTCAAGTTCTATAATAGTGCCAGAGGCTGCTCTGTCAGGCACAATTCCCTACCGTCAACCCAATGCAACAGCAACTGCAAAAATGCCTGTGCAGCAAGATATCCAGTGTGAAGTGATTCAATGTGAACTAAGTTTAAAAAAAAAAAAAAAGTAGTGCTGCACTAACACAGGGCTCTGAGGGAAATCACTGCAATACATATATACATATATATATATATATATATATATATATATATATATATATATATATATATATAAAACATCTGGTTTAGAGCAGGGAGAGCTACAATTCCAGATGACGGTCATCTGTTATGCTTTCAGAGTAGACATGCTGATTTTATAATTACATGCAGATAGGTGTACTTCATGTTCTGTGGCTCTCTACACACTATGATTGCATGCATGTATTTAATCCTGTAAGCTGGTATGTTTTCACCGGTCACAGCGGGTAGAATGACTTACAGGTTTTGATAAGAGAACAGTGGTGGTGTGGACTGGTCATTATTCAGAGTGCATAGATTGAAACACTTGGTTTCAGTTTAGGAATGAAGCAGGCCCTGCTTGATTAATCACTTAGTAATGTCATGGGTTGCTGCGGGAGAAATGGCCAGTGCACACAATATTGCATCCTTTAAAAAGAAAAGAAATGATCAAAGCCATCAATAAATTTGATTGGTCATGAAATCCACATGTTACTGTACTGACTGTACTGAGAAGAAATCTCAAAAGGTCAGCCTTTAATTGTGCAAACAGATAACTTTTTTGACACTAGTGTCCTCACCAGAGTAGACAAGGATATCTGCTAGTGCCTTATAGTCAATCCAGGCTAGCTGTACACTTGTCATTGTATAGTTGGCTGAAAGGGGTTTTAAAACTATTTGATAATAAATCCAAAGGTGGGATCGCTCAAATCCCCCATTATCGCCCACCCGACACATCGAGTATTTTCTCACTATAAGACATAAAGCTTTTATAAAAAAGGAAAATGACAATAAAATGAAAGTTATTTTAGTTCAGCTTTTTAAACCTTGGAGAATTATGGGCATGGACCACAGAACCTATGTTATCTTGGTCATTCAGCGCTTGGAGAGTGATATGTTTGTGAGATGGACAATGTTCAAATCAGCTAAAACGCCTGCCGGGGGCAGGGTTTGTTGTCCCCAGTACCACTTGTTCTTACTGGAAATGCACCCTTTGAACTTTCGAGAAATCCTGCAACTACTAAGTGTCTCCCAAACAACCTGTCACTAAAGGCCAACATCATCAGAAGCCTCAGACCAAGCCACAGTGGAAGTATGGGATCTGCTTTCATTAGACAAATGGAACATGGTTGCTCTAGGCCACAAGCCTCAGGCTATAAAATGGGGTCCTATAGAGTGGTAAGAATGATCGATAGAGATGACCTGAATTTGGGTCAAGATTGTGTCATATGGTTAAAGGTTTCAGATGAGGATAAAAAAGAGAAAGGAGCAATGACAGAAAAAAAAAGGGGATAAATGATACCAACAAGTCAGAGATGCCAAAGAATGTAAACAAAGACGAATGTCAGAGTGCAGCAAAAACAAAACACGGAAGACTTTTTTCTCCATTTGTCTTCTCCTTTCTTGCCTTTCTTGACATGACCTTTTCAGAATGAGATGCTGTCAAGAATGCAGCCTCTGTCATCCAAGTCATGCGGTAGCTCTTTGCTAGAGTAATGGTGCTCCGATGAAAACCAGGGTCACTGTCACTCCTTAAAGGGTCATCTGCCACCACTCCATCCCCCCACCCCCACCCCACCCAGTTTTCTCCAATAACCTGTAATTTTTATTCTTCGTCTATGCGACAGAATGAAAACACCCTCTAAATGTTGCATCAGTTACAAAGAATACTCATAATGCTTAGGTTCAAAGGTTAACAGGGTCTATTAGAAGCAATGTGGAGTATGCTTTGTAGTATTTCAGGTTTCAGTGATTGGAAACTTCCTTGGACAATAATAAAGCTGCAGTCATTCCTGCTACAATTAATCATGTTTCATCAAAAAAAAAAAATCATTCACATCTGTGGATCTGTGTATGTAAAGGGTGATGCATGTGCAAGAAGAGGATGTGTTTATGTGTAAAAATGAGCATCTGTTTTATCATCTCTTGCCACTAACACATGCCATCTAATTTTTCCTGGTTGCCAATCACTGCAATCTCTGTCCTCTATTTTGTAATCTAATGAAATACACTTTGTCAGTGCTTTCAGGAAGCAAATGCATTTTTATTATGCAACCACCAAAAATGGCATTTATTACCGAGAAGGCAAAGAAATAATATTACACAGCTCATGAGATTGTCTGGCAGTGCTGTCACTGCTCCTATCACGTTTAATTCCTCTTCTTTCCCTCAGTACACCTCATTAATGAATTTTCTCCACACATTTTCTTATTTGCAATGGGCCTTCCTTCCTTTGCAAGGCATTTCATCAAAGGCAAGAGATCATCTTCAGTTCATTCAGTGTAAGCTGTCTTGACCCCGTAATCTCTTATTTTCTATTCACAAATAAAGTGCCTACGTACGGAAAACAGTGAAGAACGCTCAGTGCCTTCAAACTTCTCCATTCATAGGAAAAGGAGATCAAGAATTTAAACTAATTATACCAGATACACAGGTAAATATAGTCGAATTTGCCTGAAAATGTGGTACCTGTTTGAATAATAGCAGACTAGCTACTGAAAAGACTCAAAGTAAACACAAACTAATTTCTTGCTCAAGCCTGGCAGGTATTTCAGCCAGCATCCCACAGCGTAGCAACAGAGGAGAAAGATAGAGGGTTCCTCCCTAAAGACAGAGGGACAAGAGAGCAGAGTCTCTGTATTTGGACATAGGCCAGGCACTGAGGCAGAATCAGGTCACTCTCAGCCATATCCATCTCTCTGCTTCTGTCCGCCTGCCAGCACCAGCACAAAGAGAGCTCTCTTCTGGACTGTGCAGGGGGATCAGTAGATACAGAGTGGAGAAAAAGAGAGAGGGCAGTGAGCGCGCGCGAAACCGAGAGTTGCTCAATGCGATTAGTGGGGGACTGAAAGAGATCCGCTCTCCAACGCTCTCTGATGTATGGCCTAATCTGGGCTTGCACTGTTGTGAGGGCCCGTTCCATCAGCTGCAAGTTCACAAAGTTAATGACACACGTTTAAACCACAGAGACATTTACTTCATGTCACTGCTCAAACACTAAAGGCCCCAAAGAAACCATTCCTTGCAATTTTAGCTGTTCTTTTTTTAATTGCAGTTATTCAATTACTTCCCCAATCAAATCTATTTTGTCCCGGACTATTTGTTGACTATGATTAGCTTGGTTTACTGTAAATCTAGAACATTTCTCACAAAGAAAGACTGGAGTCAAGGAAAAGAAAGTATCATAGTAGTTGCTCTTTGCATAATTAGCCACTTGGATATCTGGTATTTTCCTCTTGCCCTACTGTGCTAAATGACTAACCTGCCAGGATGATTGGTGGCATTAGAGAATTATGTCATGACTAAGTGGGTTTACAGTGGGGTTTTTTTGCAAGATAAAACGTCAACATTCAATTTTACTATAATAAAACATTTTTCTGTATGACTCCTGCAGCAACAAAAAATACACAAATGTTGAATATTATTCTCTATATATTTTCTATATACAGATTTTATTTATATATATATATATATATATATATATATATATATATATATATATATATATATATATATATATATATATAAACACACACACACACGCATATCTAGCTCAGTCATTTGAGTCTGAGCTTAGATGAGACTTCACTGTCTGTGTGACTAAGAGTGAGTGTGTTTCAGACTGTGCTGAGACATGGTCTGTCCAGCTACTGACCTATGTTGGCCTCCATACACAGACACACACACACACACACACACACACACACACACACACACACACACACACACACACACACTCACCATAAAGTAAAAGAGCATGTGCTATGCACAACTCACTCCAAAACTTTGCTAAAAATAATGTGCCAACCTTGTGCGTGCTCTTAAGGGTTCTGTGTTTGTTCTTTAGTCCAAATATTACATCTCTTTCCACAGATGATTTTGCTATTTCTCTCTTCTCAGATCTGTCAGTTTTGGAAACTGTCCAGCCTTATGCCTTTAAGCCATGTGCGAGCTTTTTTTGCTTCAGGCGTAATAAGTAACTCAGCGGTGAAGGATGAAAGAATTAATTTCTATGATGACCTTGGTCCAGGTCAAATAATTCTGGATAGGTAAATGCAACATTACGATGCATGGCAGACAAAAGAGCCCAACGTGTGGATGTAAAATATAGTGACTCAGAAGTGTAATAATATGCATTAGGAGAGACAGGAAAATACATGCACAGAACATTCAAAATGAAGGCAGAGATATAAAACTGAATTTATCTTAAAAATAAATACGCAGTGTAAGAGCAGGAGTCAAAGTAAATCTTTCTGATGGCTGAGGTTCATTGCTTTTTGCTGCTTTGTTAAGGCATCCACAGGGTATTCCAAAAGAGAAGGGGATTTTTTTTTCAGTTCTCTGACTGAATCATGCTCAAAAGTCTCAGTCTGAATGCACAGGTGTCGACATGGACTACAAGAGCTGTCACAAGTAGGTTCATCCTCCTCTTTGTACAGGCCCCTGGGGATGTTCTTGACAACCAGTCACAATGATTAGGACTAAAGAAGAAAAATATGTACAGTACACGAGTGAATGCACCTCTGTGCAATATCACTTATATGTCAAATGATTCCCAATTGCTGTGGTTGCATTTGAAGTTGGAGAATGAAGTATTTGCTTTAAAAAAAATAGATTGGTCCCACTTTAGAAACACACTACAGCAAAAGTATCAGCTGCCTTTACTGAGAATCAAACTCTTTTTTTGTTTTGTTTTTTCAATTCTATATACGTTTCAATATTTTGTAAAAATATTCTTCCATTCTTCAGGCATTTTCTCAACTTTTCTTTTGAGTCGGGTTGCTCTACCTTTTTCTTCAAAATACTCCAAAATCATTCTATTTCATTCAAGTCAGGCAGCATACAGCACTTGGACAAGTCATATTTCCCATTGGTCCTCTTTAGAAACTCTTGTGTGATTTTGGGCACTGTGCTTTGGATCATTATTATGCTGGAATATTTCTTTTCAGCAAAGCTTCTAGAGCATGAGTCATCTTGTCAGCCAATGTTTTGGTATATCCATGGGCATGGTGTCATCAGTGCCTTACCGCTCATGCATCCCTATGTCATCACACTCCCATCTCAGTCCTTCCCTGTGGGTTAGCCCTGATCAGGTTCATGTCCTGGGAAAAATAAAATTTTGGTCTCATATGATCAAACAGTGGGTCCAATAGTCCGCTGGCTTTCTTTCATATTCTTAAGCAAACTTTAATCATGCCCAAAGAACAACTTTTACTTTCACATAGAGGCTCACATTAGGCAATGTTCTTCAGACTGTATGAGCTGTCAAAGGAAATCCAATTTCCACTGATACATCCAGTGCCAGGTCTGAAGCATTTGGCCCTCGGTTTTTGAGAGAGGTATTGCACATAGCAGCTCTGATTACAGGTATACTACAGCTTGTTCTATGCCTTCTGATTATAGCCATTTCCACTGATTTTTAGTTGATCACTGATCCTCTTATCCTATCCTTCCCATCACTGTGAAGTCTCTAAATCAACATCCCATTCCTTTTTACACTTATTTACCACTGGGAACCATTACACAGGCATGTAGATAGACAAAGGTGCAAAACTGAGGAGTCTGGTGTGAGCAGGCATTTCAGAATAACATACACTATAGTCCATTGAGGGAACATAGGTTTTAAGAACTTTCCAACATTAAAATGGATCATTTTGATATTGAAATGTAATTGATCAGGCTTTACTCACATCTGTTGTTTTTGCTGATGTGACATCAACCTTTACAGATCTGTGCACTTACAGAATCCAAAATGCAAAATGATGGAGAGAGTTAGTACACATTAATATTAAAACATATGCTGATGCTAATGTGTCTATTAAGCTGAACGCATGCCTGTCGAGGTGTGCCAGACACAAAGTTGATTTATTTGTGTGTTCTGCTGGCAGGTTTCAATAGGAGGAGGCAGGCTTTGATAAACTGGTGATATTTTGTAAATTCATGTTTGTGGATGCTTGCACCTGCCAACTGTTAGCTGAGCAGTTACAGATAATAAATATTGGTTAGGGAAAACAATCAAATCAGGAGCTAACGAAACAGCATGACAATTTTGGAATGAAACTGAGATATCACTAAAGCAGAGCCAGACACGAGAGAAGGTGGGGGAATATCAGAGCGCGAAATAAAACGCAGAAGTGAAGTGGGGTGTGGGGTGTGTGTGTGTGTGTGTGTGTGATCACAAATTAAAGCAGGAGCTAGAAAAAAAAATCACTGAATATTATGAGATAGGTGCTTCAGATAACTCCTTAATCCATGTTTTCCTTTTCACTATGCATTGGTGAAAAATCATTTTCTTTCTGGAATGATTAATGTGGGGGGGGGTATTTTTACTGAAAACTGATTTTGAAAAAGTCTGCAAGTATTACCGACAGAAGACAGCGTATGACATCTAACTAGTTACAGCCACTGCAATCCAGTGCAGCAGGTTTGCTGATTTCACTTCCCAATAAAAAGGTGTTACTTGTAAGTTTGTGATAGTCAAAATAGGTAGAGTGGCTCAGTGGTTATTACTGCTGCCTCACAGCAAGAGGGTCCTGGGTTCATTCTGCCTTTGAAACACATCAGATTACTGCTGCCCTGCTTAAGTAAATATTAGCTATTGAATTTAATTAGTTGTTGATTGCATTGTGAATGCTTTAATCAAAGGTGAGTCCTTAATAGAAGGACCCATTTTGAATAAAATGCACTTTTTACCTAGAAGGGAGAGTAGAGTGGTAATAAAGAAAGCTATGGAAGGATAAATAAAGATCATATCCGCTATAACATGTGTGCATATCTTCTTGATATCAAATATTTCCATAAGTATATCTATATTTCATTCTTTTCATCTGCACATCCCGAAAGATCGTTTCTACACAAACAATACCTCATGGGTTTTTTTTTTCCTTAACCAATTTAACTGGTAAGTGGTCTGTTTTGCACATTTTTAGTATTTGCTGGGGAATATGAAAAAAGGTAGTGGGGGAAGGAGCAAACAGAAAAGTTTTAGACAAAAAGAGGAAAAATAAAAGTAGGTAAAAGAACTGAATGTCCCCAGTTCAGTCAGCGTTTTCAGGCAGAGGCCATCCAGCATAGAGAATGGTGAAAGCAGCTAGAGACACTTGTTTAATCACAGAATAATGATATTGTGATGGATTCTGACCTTTAGCAAGTGGTATCATGTATGGAGATTTAATTAGTGAGACAGCCAGCAAGCAGGATAGCGGATATGTGGATAGAGTGGGGTGAAGTGGGGAGTGGGGAGGGGGTTGCAGTCTGGATGTCCTTAATGAATCTGCTAGCCCTTCCCTTCCAGAGGATGTGGCCTAGACTGACTCATCAGCAGCAGGACCAGCCAATAACTGATTAAGCTCCGCAATCAGACAGAGGAGGGATGAAGATGACCAGCACAGGAGACATCATTCAAAGGCTGGTCAAACACAGAACAAAACCGAAGAGAGAAAAGTCGATAATGTGAAAAGTAAGCGTGGAGGGAAGATGGAGAATGCAATATTGCAAGAGTTCCTTTCAAGTGAAGAATGAAACGAGGGAGCGACGAGCACATGTGTCGGGGGACTACGAGGGAGATCAAGAAAAAGACTAAAGGAAACAGCAGCGGCCGAGTAGAATAATCTAATTAATTGGAGTGAATTCAGAATGTGAAGTCGATAGCACATGACAAATGTGAAAGAATAGCCCGTGGCATGTTAGTTAATGACATGTAATTAATGATCATTAGCAAAAGGGATAAGGGGATGACCGTGGCCTGCCAGTGAGTTACAGATGACCTTGTGCTTTTCTCATCCATGTTTGGAGGGTATTTCTGCATTTGTGGAAAGCCCTGTATGAGGAAATAAAGGAGATGTGGGTAGAAACTCAAAGACAATGAGACAGAGCAATGATAGTATTTTTATAAGGGGGACAGGTAAAAGGAGAGTGGCATATGAAGCGAACAATAAGTCAAGGATGAGACAGAGCAGAGCAGAGAGGGAATTTACTGCAATCCCACTGCTTTGTTGCTCTGTTTTTATTCTGCTGACACAGTGATGGGAACAGGAAGAGGTTTTTTTTTTATAGGTCACATGCCATTTCACTATGATCTATGGATGCAGACCCTTTGCAGACTTATACTGTTGAGCACGCATTATGTGGCTCAGCCAAGCATGGCCATTTGGGGTAGAGAGGAAGCACCCCACATGCACACACGCATACACCATACACCATACACACACACACACACTTTCTAAAGCTCTCTTGCCCCTGTCATAGATTTCTTTCTTCTCTTCTTTTTCTCCATTTGAATTTTTCTCATTACAACATAAAGCTTCTTAAAAATGGCATTGGGCATAACATATTCTAAATTTATTTAACATTTGTGAGTACAATGTGATGCCACTATATAAATGGTGCCACTAGCATTGACTGGATTTTGTGGTCATGACTGTGATATATCTTTTCTGGCATAGAAAGTGGTTAGGTTTATCCACACTGGCTGAAAGCGCATTTCATCCATATCAAAAATGTGTGTGTTTGTGTGTGTGAGTCTCAATGTGTTCACAGTGGTCCATACAGCCAGACTACTCTAATGAGCCTGGGGGCTGCTCATCCTCTCCCTAATTGGAAGAAAAACACATCATGTTCGAAATACGACAGCATTTGAAAGGGAAAAAAGTATATGAGAAAGCGAGAAACAGGGAACATAGTGTGTGAGAAAGAGGAAGACAGTGAATGATGAAGAGGGCAAGATAAAGGGGCAAACCCATAATACATGGCTCCTTCTCATCCAAGTTCCCTCTAACAGTAATGACCAACATCGTGACATGCAGCCCACCACAGGAAAAAAAAATTGCTACAATCGAAGGAAGAAGTGACATTTTTGTTCCCATTGGCTTGTTTGAAATGATCTCCTTTTAGAAAAGACCAGAATTATTTGGGGATTTTTTTTTCCCCTCAAAAGCTGCTGCTTTCTCTGTCGCTAGAAGACACTGACCAGTGCCAATTATAATTAACAATATCCAAGCTCAGAAAATATTTCTAGTAAAAAAGAAAGTGGGTCTGTGAACACTCCAAGCAACTGAGATACTGTTTAAATGACACATAAATGTTTAAATTATTGATTTTGAACTCAACTTCTGTTACACTTAAAAAGGAATTAATAGTATCTAAAACGGCACCTGCTTTAATTCTTCATTTAATTGATTCAACAAGGTGCTGGAAACATTCCTTAGAGATTTTAGTCCATATTGACATGATAGCATCACACAGTTATTACAAATTTGACAAATGTATATCCATGACGCAACGCTCCTGTTCCACCAAATCCCAAAGGTGCTCTACTGGATTGAAATCTGGTGACAATGGACGCCATTTGAGGTGATCTGAGCTTTGTGACATGGCATGTTGTCCTGCTAGAAGCAGTTGTCAGAAGATGGGTACACTGTAGTCATAAAGGGATGGACGTGGTCAGCAACAATACGCAGGCAGGCTGTGCCATTTAAACTATGCTCATTTTGTACTAAGGCCCAATGTACACACAGAAAAAGTCCTCCACACCATTACACCTCCACCAGAAGCCTGAACCAGATCCATTCTTTCATGTTGTTTTTGGCAAATTCTGATCCAGCTGTCAAAATATTGTAGCAGAAATTGAGCCTCATTGAACGTGTTCCAATCTTCTTTTGTTCAATTTTGGTGAGTTGCATGAACTGAAGCCTCAGTTTCCTGTTCTTAGTTGACAGGAGTGGCACTCAGTGTGGTCTTCAACTGCTGAAGCCCATCTGCTTATACATCTGTAAGTCTTATACATGCCACATTCAAAGTCAGGTAAATCACCTTTCTTCCCCATTCTGATGCTCGAATTGAACTTCAGTAGGTCATCTTGGCCATGTTGCTGCCATCTGATTGGCTGATAAGATACTGTTATTCACAAGCAGTTGACCAGGTGTACCTAACAAAGTGGCCGCTCTCAAATCTGAGTTGTATATTTTATCCAAAAATGACTGTTAATGTATCTATTAAGTCAATAAAACTTTTCTTTCAGGAGAAAAAAGGGAAACAGGGTGAGGCCAAGTAAAACAAAAAGATTGTAGTTTTTGTATGTAAGTATTTGTGTGTGCTTCTGTGTGTGTTAGTATACTAGGAGTCTGAATTAGCTCTCTATTGTAAACCCAAGGAATGCACCAATTAGAATGGATATGAACAAAGAATTTCAGCTATGTTTCTGAGCATGTCTGAGACATTTCCCTCCCTGTCATGCATCATATAAAGTAGCAAGGACTTAATCTGGAACTAATAATCAACAATTCATAAAAATGAGCTACAGGATATTACAAAGAACGCCATCAATCACAGGCAACGGCGTTAGGTGAAAGTTTGTTTACAACTGTATAACTTTATTAATCTATGATTCATCTGCATGTTGTGTGTATATACACTTTAGTAGGATTGTTTAAGTCTGTCCAACTGATCGAGATTTAACTAAATCTATTAGTAAGTTTATCACATAAGAATGTAAGCAGTGCCATTAGTTTATTAGAAAATCTTTCTGTCTTTAAAAGCCTCCATTTCCATTTCTCCAGTAGCCACACTCAAATGTGGCTACACATGTGTGTGTACGTGTGTCACAGCTCATCTATCTCCTGCAGCGTCCACCGTCACTTGTTCAGCAGGGTCTAATTTATGCGCTGGCGGTGGCGCATGCTGAAATGGCATCATTTCTCAGCGCTAACCCCTGTGTGCTCCCTCACACTTCCTTTCCCTGCTGACAGCTCCACCCTAGGCATGATTTATCAGGCCCTCAAGCAGCAGACAAAGGTGCCCTGGCACGTGTGCTGTGCCACAGAGGGATTAATAGATAAACACAGTGATTCCAAAGCCAAACACAAGAGAGGGTCAACTTCATAATGTCTCGATGTAGCGCATGACTAAGGTCAGAACAATATGGTCTGGCTAGCAAGACGAAGCAGTTTATGTTCCTTAGATGAGACTATGTTGAATGTGTGCACATGTAAATTTGAAAGAGTTGAAAAATGGTTCAAGTAAAGAAGCTAAAGCATTATTACTTTTACTATTAATTTAATTTGCTGGTAAATATTTATATTTTGAGTGTTTCTCAGTCCTGTTGATATGCAACTACAGAACATGCTTCTTTGGTGATCTAAATATAGGGGGGGGAATTATAAATTTTGCAACCATCAAGAACGCTCTTTGATCTAGATATTAAAGGGTGGGGGGTCTTTATTTTGTTTTTTCTTAACCCATTATTTACACCCTGTTAAAAAGAAAACTTGGCAAGTGAGCACATGATTTATTTAGCCATGCTTGCCATGTAGCAAAAGATTACAAAAGCACTCTTGTGAAGGTAATTTTCAGTTTCTTCAGGTTCTTTGTAGCCGACATTAATAGTGTAATATGAGATCTAGGAAAAATGCATGAAACAGCTTTGTCTGCTTGTGAAGGTGGTCTAAACATGTAACAGCCAATTTAACCTTGTTTTTTTATGTGCACAAAGTGAGAAATCAAATGAACTGAATCACTGAATTTGTAATGCTGTTATGGAGAATAGAGATTATGGTAATTTGGCTAGAGCATTCAGCTGCATTGTTTAAAAGGCGAGTGGATTAAAAGAGGCAGTGGATGGTTAACATCTCATCGTAATGAGATGGAGCGTGAACCCGCCCAAGAACACAGATTTTGTGAAGCCCTCCCACAGTGCGCCCAGTCTCATTAAACTAACACAGGATAAAGCCTTCGAAGCTCACTTTTCCTTAAAGGTAGTCACCTGTAATATTCTTCAAAAGGAAAGTAATGACAACAAGAAATAATCAGGGCTTTGCTTTTCTTCAAACAGTTTTATGTTCTTTTACTAAAAAAAGGGTTTGATCAGTGGGACTGAAATGTTTGAAAGCTAATGTCCTGGACAGGATTACAGCACTGGATGCCATAATGCAGCATATAAAGCGGTTTGTACCTGTGTGGGTACAGTATGCGTGGAATAATTTTCTATCAGCATCTCACTGCCCTTGCACTTTCATTAACCTGGTGCACCTACAAAAGTCAGTGTGTGCTATAGTGGTGCTTACCGCACTGCTGCAGGGAATATCTTTGACTTTCAGCCAAGCCAGGTCCAGCGTGCCCTCTCCCTTGTAGCAGGACTGTAGCCTTTCCTTGATTTTCTCATTGATCTTGCGCAGAGAGAAAACACACAGTGCAGAATCCTGGGAGGCCTGGCGTGGACGTCTCTTCTGGCCTTTTGAGAATACAGCAAACAAGACATCATCATCCGGTGCCACATCTAGTGAGCGTGCCAGGATAGCACCAGCTTTTGACAGGTAGGCTGCCTCAAGTAATCGGTACTCCACATTGCCGCTAATGCATCCTACAGGCACCTCCACATAGGAGTTGAATGCAGTGTCTGCCTTGCAGAGGCGGACTATCTTAGAAGTGTAGACCTGTTCTCGACTAGCAGAAGAGGATCCAGTGGTCGGTCCACCTCCCATTTCAGGTTGCAAAGTCAGAAAGTTGTACAAAGTTGCCACTGGCAAAGCCATAAATGTAGTATATGTCAAAGTCTGGGATGACAGTGAAGGTATCTGAAGGGATTTTAATCATAGAGGCCACAAACTCATCGACGTGGAAGACATATGCAAGCATGCCGTCCTCCTCTGAGTTTCTGGCCAACTTTCGGCTAGAGATAGTAGGGAAGTACTCTGGCTTGCCATCCACTGCTGTGGCTACAAACAGCATGTCTGGAGAGGCATTGCCATAAGAAACAATGACACCAAACACAGAGCCACTCTCACTAACACCAGAGAGGTAGTGTTCCTTCTTGTGGAAGGGTTCTCCTAGTTTAAATAGGTCATCTAGACGGAGGATTTTACAAATGCCCTGGTAGAGACTGCCACAAGCCAGTAGCCGGTTCTCCCGATAGTCCATCAAAAGCATCTTGTTGACATTGTTAGTGAGCGTCAGTGGCTCACTGCAGGGTTGGACAATTCGTGGTGGATAGCACTTGCGATTGTCTTCATCTGGACCAGTCTCATGGGACTTTTGGACTTCTAAGTTTGGGGACAGTTTGTATATGCGATTGACGGCTCCCAAATAAACATTACCATTGCGATAGTCCACAGCCAGGTGATTAAATGTCCACTCTGGATTCTCTGCATGAAATGATGAATACTCCTCCTCCTGAAGCAACGCTGTGATCACTTGGGAGCCAGCACTATGAGTCTGTGGAGCTTGCACCACTGTTTGTGATGTCACAGGAAGCACCAGACTAGATAGGAAGCAGCATAGAAAGAAATAGGTCCGTATCCTAGTGAAGGACGTCATGGCTGCACTGAGGGTGGGACTGGTGAGGAGATGGACAGAGGCACAATCCAGTACTGTTGGCCTATCAGGATCAAGCCTCTCTTGAGATGGGAGACATTGTGTATCTAAAGAGAAAAGAGATGAAAATCCAGTGAAAACCAGCAACATGAACTCTTCCATTACCATCAAAACATTGTCTTCAAATCAACTGTCACATTGCGTTGATAGTTATTATGTGCTAATTTTAACTGGCACAGATAGGCCAGAACATCTTAATGAGTAAAACAGGTGAAGAGGCCATACATCTGAGACTCCAGAGCCATTTATAATTGGCAAAGAAATGGGCTAAACATTAAAAAAAAGAATTGAGGCTGAGGTACTGCAGTGTTCTAAAAAGCTGGAGCATAGACACAGCTCAGGCCAATAGGATCAGTCAGTAGGAGGGGGGACAGAGAAGAGAAGTAATGCATGTCTCAGAGGAGGTGATCACGACGGCTCTGCACCATCTCTCTGCATGGAACCCTGCCCCTTTCCACCCCTCCCTGCTTTTCTGCTCCAACCGCCATGCACCTAATTGATTCTCTCCTTGGAGTAGCAATTTGCATGCTTTGGCGATTTCTCTTTTTCCCAATAGGGCAGCTCACCTGCTGACACTGCTTGCAGAGAGTAAAGGACCATCTTTCCCTCTTTAACGTTCCTACACACACACACACATGCATTCGCACACAAATGGCCAAAAAAAGGTACAATTAGAGAAGAAATGCAAGTGGTTGCAGAAATAAGCTTCCCTGTGGTCCTTAGGTGATTTGCACACGCAGCCATAACAAACACATGCACACTACATGATATCAAACAATAATGAAAGCAATGCATGTAGTAGGTCGAGCTGTTATAGCTATTCTGTCAAAGCACTCAGCACGCATTAAGACACACTCCTGCACAAATTATCAAAAAGAAAAAACAGCACTTCCTGCAGACATGGTGGTCCCCTATGTTTTTTCACTACACCCAACTCCAGTGGTAAGCTGGATATTATGACTAGTGATAAATACAACAACAAAGTCATGCAGCTAAAATTACAACTTGTATTAAACTTCACAATAATAGCTCCACAGTGGAGTGGTTCAATCCCAGGTGGAGACACAAATCCCTCTGGGGTTGTGTCAGTAAGGCCATTTGGCATAAAAATCTGCCAAATCAAAACGTGCGGAGCTGCCTGCTGTGACTGACCCCTTGTGAATAAGGGAACAGCTGAAAGTAGCTTTATTAGACTACACAATATTGTGATAAAAAAAAAATACAGCATTATATTTTTCTAGTATACACCAATTTTGGTACCAAGAGTTTTAGGGAGCTGAGTATGATCAAGCAACACGTTAAAAAAATTAAAAAATTAAAAAGGCACAAGGAATAACATCTTTTCTTATCATGTTCAATTTATAACAATCTGTGTGCTGCTGTGTGAGAGATACTGAGTAAAGACAAGAAAACCTCTTGACGTGTCACTCACAGTGAAGTTGAAGTAAAATGCGAGCGCTTGTCTGTCACACTTAATGCACATCTTCTGCTTTAAGAAACACAGGTTTACTGAGCAATGATGTAGCTGCGCTCATTACAAAGTTTTTCAAATGAAGGTAACAAAAGTTTCAATATCAGCTGCGCTGCCAGAAAACATGGTTATAAGAGCTGACAAATGACTTTTCCCAACATGTTATTTTTGCATCACACTGCTGCTATAAATTTGCAGACTTTAAGATCAATATTTCTCTTTGGAGGCCTTTTTTTATAAGATCATTATGGACACTTGAATGCATAAACAATGGTGTTAACCTACATTATCTTGCCAAAGATCTCATTCTACAGCCATACTGTAGAACATATTGTAAGTCATGGTGGTGTAAAATGCAACCTCACTGCAATCTCACCAGTCTCCCCATCTCCTGGCAGGAAGAGAGTGAAGAGCAGAACCTTTCAGCTCATGATAAGAGGACCAGAGAGGGTGATGAAAATGATAAAAACTGATACAGAGAAGTGGCATGGCTTCAGATGTGTGTGCAAAGAGCAATCATTACCATAGGTATGACAAAGATATAAGATGGGACAGTGAAATAAGTGACTGAGGGAGGGACATGTTAATAAAGTCACTGTGCAGTAAATATACGTACATTTAGAGACACGCATAACAGACGCAGCGTGACAAACACTGCACAGTCAACAAAACTGATATCTTAAAATAAAAATGTGGCATTTTGAACAGGAATAAATAAGAATTGTACCATTAACAGATTCCATAAATCTGTATTTTCTGCAGTGCAATTTTGCTGAAAGGTCTCCATTATTTTCTACTAAAAAGATGGAGCAAGTGCAAGAGACACCAGAGAGTTAAAGCTACTCCTATTTAAGGAGTGACAACAGGCAAGCAACCTCATAATGCTCCTCCTCCAGGCAATTCTTATTCTACAGCTATAAACATATAAACAGACAGAATGGAAGAAGGGAAAATGAAAGGTGACTAAAAAAGGGGGGGGAGCATGAAACATAGTGAGAGACAAGAGGGAGAGACTGTTATATCACCTTCATATCCATCATGAGTAAGAACAATATCACATTCACACACAGTGAAGGCTCACATTAGTTTCCATTTAGATATAAATTAAGAGTTTTACAGGCAAAACACAAAATACTGAAAGGAGAAAAAAATCCTCATCAGTTTACAACTTTGTTTAGGCACTATTTGTGAATACCTGCTGATGATCAAGGTCCATTAATTAAACCTTACTTTAGTTGTGAGGTGTTAGGATTATTCTGTAAACTTTCTTCTGTTTACATTGAATTATCATATCTTCTGTTTTCATGAGTTTTATATTATACTGTTGTTTTATTTTGAAGTGTACAGGAAATACATTCATACACATTCTTATACATATAATCCATATAAGACACAGACCCTCACGTAGGCTGCGTATACAAATGTAACTTGCAGACATTCTACAGAATGCTTACTACCATATATGGTAAGGGAAGAGCCAAGAATGCTGTTTATTGCATGTTGTAAACTGAGTTTTATGTTACCCACGTGCTTTTATTGTGAAGGTCTGTAATAAAAGCGGAACAAGGAGGTTGATCCGAGGGAGACCGCTTCCTCTCTGCCCAGTGAACGGTCACGTCCCTTTGGCCGGGAGCTGAGCTCAGAGGATGGGATTTCCTCCTTGCGCAAGTAAAACTGAGAAGCTGTTGGTGTCTCTGTTATTTGTTAATTCAGAATGATTTTGAACCCATCAGAGGCTTTACACGTCAAACACACACACACACACACACACACACATATGGGTAATGATATTGTTACCATAGTTTATCTTTCTCTAGTTTTGTGCCATAATGTCTGACTTTTCCCTCGCCTCCTCTGTATGCACACTTATATTAAACTCAAGTACAACAGGTGGTAAAAAGAATGAGAAGCAATTATGTTTAAGAACAAGTGCAAATTACTCTATGACAGCAATAACTTCTTCTCACCTGTTATGCTTGCATTGCTAATTCAAATGTGTTACATCTACGGATAAGCAAGCAAATGCAGCAGATAGGATGAGAAAAGATCAAGGAGGTTTGAAGTTATGTGACCTAATTGCGTGTCTGGCTGCTCTAGGCTAGCTGCTGTGCACAATTACACCACGAATATAAGTAAGAATAGCGCACACACACACACACACACTCACACACAATCACACATTCACAGCTCCATAGACATCAAAAAATGTTAAAGAATTCATGATCAACACTCTTTCTCCAAAGCACACTTCCAGTAACGCTGAAGCTGTGGGCAAAAACAACACTGCATGTGTGCGCCCGTGTTTGTGTGCATTATCTCCATCTGTGAAAGCTCAGATGGAGATAATGCATGTTTTCATTTTCTCACTTTGCTTTGCCTTTAAAAGCTGTCAGAAGCCAGCCAGAAGAAATAGCGATAACTGTAAAACAACAACTTAAAAGGGAAGGCATACCGAAAACTGTCATTTACATTACATTTATGCATCTTCACAACTTAATTGTGGTATCTTGTTTTCAGGAAAAACTGTCGATTGAGGAGATGAAAGAGGACGGAGGAATCAGAAAAGCAGTGACGAGGTTTCTCGGTATATGCGCATCCTTGTCATGACTACACATCAAAAATATGCAGGTGGGAAAACTGTTTTCTGGTTTGGAAGAATGGCACATTTTACGTATATAGTCTGGCATCTGAAAGTTCTCAAACCTCAAACAAGCCACAGATAACCAGCTCAAGTATCAACTAGCTCAAAGTAGAGATGCACCAATATATTAACCAAGCATTGGTATCAGCCATTCGTGACCCTGTTTAGCTGAAATTTGGTGTCACGTCAATTTGCAAGCACAGGGAGAACATGCCAGCTCCACACAAGGCCCTAGCCTGGATTTGAACCCAGGACCTTCTTGATGTGACAACAGCACAGTGCTGTGCAATTAGTTAACATATAACAATGAAAATTTTGTTTTCACTGGGGAATAGATAAGAAGAAAACCAAAATAAAACTAACATTCATCATATCAGCCCACAATCAGTGCATCCCTCATTAAAAATCCCTCTATTTCACTGAAAGTATTTTGATGATGCAAAGCTAATTTCAGGGACAACAGTGTTAAGCAAAGCTATTATGGATATGACAGGAGCCATTTTGCTTCGGCGATGATTGTGTAATGGAGAGGCCTGGGCTGACGTGACAATTTGAGGAGACAACAAAAAGCAAGCCTCAACAGAATAATCTACTATTTACAGTGTGACAGGGGGGGCATTTATATTGAAGAAATCACTTGGAAATGAAGAAACTGTCAAAGTCTTTGGTAAACAGCTTAACTTCTCAGAGTAAAAAATAACTGACATACAAAAAATAAAAAAGACACTGAGTCAAATGGGATTAGGAGATTATGAATGAGTAACAAGGGGAGTAATTACACATAATTCTTTATATTCTGAAGAAAAAGGATATATTTGCAGATTGTTCAGGTTCAGTGGGGGATGGAGTGGATGAATGACAGTCACTAGCACACACATAAACATAACTTGGCACTGTTGTCTACGTTTTAAGACAAGAAAGTGGTTAATGTTGTGTCCACTTGTTTAAAATCTGAAGATGATGGAATGATTTTAGGAAGTTAGTAGAACTAACAGCAGAAGTCCTCATTAGGACTTTTGTGGCTTTGGCTTCACTGTTAATAAGTGGACACACCTTCTCTTTCAGTGTTTTTATTTTTATATATTTTTTCCTACATTGTAAATTAATACTGAAGTCACCCAGACTATGAAGCAACACATGAAGTAAACTTAAAAGTGTTAAACAAACCATAATATGTTTTAGATTCTTCAAAGTAGGCCCCTTTTGCTTTGATTACAGCTTTGCAAACTCTTGGCATTCTCTCAGTCAGCTTCATGAGATAATCACCTGAAATGGTTTTCCTGCAGTCTTGAAGGAGTTCCCAGAGGTGCTGAGAACTTGTTGGCTGCTTTGCCTTCACTCTGCAGTCCAGCTCATCCCAAACCATCTCAACTGGGTTTAGATCAGGTGATCGAGGCCAGGTCATGTGACTCAACACTCCATCACCCTCTTCTTGATCAAATCGCCCTTACATAGGGTGGAGGTGTGTTTGGGGTGGTTGCTTTGAATAAATCACCAACAGTGTCTCCAGCGAAGCACCCCCATACCATCAGATTTCTCCTGCATACTTCACAGTGGGAACTACACAAGTACATAGGAACCATCAGCTCACCTTTTCTGCGTCAAAGACATGACGTTTGGAACCAAAAATCCCAAATTTGGACTCATCAGACCCAAGGCCAGATTTCCACTGGTCTAATGTCAATTCCTTGTGCTCCTTGGCCCAAGCCAATCTCTTCCTCTTGTTGCTCTTCCTTTGAAGTGGCTTCTTTGCAGCAATTTGACCATAAAGTCCAGATTCACACAGTCTTTTCTGAACAGTTGATGTTGAGATGTGTGTGCTACTTGAACTCTGTGAAGCATTTTGGTGGGCTCTTATCTGGGGTGCAGTTAACCTGCAGTTTCTGAGGCTGGTAACTCTGATGAACTTATCCTGTGTAACAGAGGAAACTCTTGGTCTTCCTTTCCTGGGGCGGTCCCGATGAGAGCCAGTTTTACCATAATGATCATGGTCTTTGCGACTGCACTTGAGGATACTTTAAAAATTCTTGAAATTTTTCAAATTGACTGACCTTCATTTCTTAAAGTAGTGATGGACTGTCCTTTTTTTAATGTAGTTGAGTAGTTCTCGCCATAATATGGATTAGAGCATTACTGAAATAGGGCTATTCGCTGTATACCAACTCTGCCTCTTTACAACACAGCTGATGGTCTCAAACACATTAAGAGGGCAAGAAATTAACTCTTGATGAGGCACAGCTGCTAACTGAAAGCCATTCCAGGTGACTACCTCATAAAGCTGACAAAATGCTGAGAAAATGCCAAGATGTGCAAAACTGTCATCTAAGTAAGGGGTACCTACTTTGAAGAATCTAAAATATAAAACATTTTCTGGTTTAACACTTTTTTGTTTACTAAATAATTCCATATGTATTTTTTCACAGTTTGCATGACTTTAGTATGAATCTACAATGCAGCCAATTTTTAAATAAGGAAAAAAAAACACTGAATTAGAAGGTGTGTCCAAACTTTTGACTGGTACTGTATATATGAGAACCAGTGTGGGACTATAACTTTGAGAACAAACAGATGAGCAAAGACAGGCAAAACAGAAGGAGACAGTGACACAGAGGCAGATAAAGAAAGAAAACCAGCCGACAGAGATGTGTGTCCCAGATCAGTGGATATACTGAGTGGAGTGGAGCTATCCCTGTCCCCTACCACCACCACCACCACCACCAAAAACTCAATCCACCCCTCTCCCACACTGAGCCCTTGTACTGATCAGAGGAATGAGATTCACTCTGCATTGCAGCCACACACTGGAACTGGAGGAAAACACAGTGTTGCTGCACTCACCCAGCAGAACTTGCAAATGCACACATACACACCCTCTCCAATCAACACACACAAACCTCCAGACCACAACACAGCATGACATGCACTCTGGCTTTACAGTTCTGCAAAGAAATCATACCAACACAGTAAACAGGGAGTAGGAATGCCATGAAATACCTGCAAGCATGCCTAGTAGTGAAAATAAAATCAAATTAATTCATTTAAAACTGCTGGCATTGATTAAACTCTTCATCAAACTGCATATTTAAGTTGTTTTTCAAGAAAATCCCTCCATGCCTTAAAATGGTGAAAATATTACTCAAACCCTTCAAACAAGTTATAATATTTGAGTCTTTCAGCCATATGTCACATATGACCAGATGAACTTTAGACGTCTAATATCAAAAACACAAAATATACAGTACTATACAAAAGTATTGAGCCACCCCTCATTTCTATATATTTTGCTTCAGAAGAGCCAGACTTTCTTGTAATTTTTTAAGGTTGTCTTGAGCAAAGGTTCTCCAGCAATAAAGCCTCAAAATTGCATCACAATATTTCAAAGATATTTTATGATAATGATATAAAAAAAATACTGAATAACCTTTTATCTGTGATTGCAGCTTGTGGGCAGCAGCCTGTATTAGCACAAACAAAGTGTGACTCTATTTCCACAAGGTGCCAGCAGCAGTATTATAGTGCAATAACAGTGACACAGCATGATATACAATAACACATTATAAGAAAGGAAAGCACAAAGCCAGCCTAGGTAGTGTTTTCAATGGAAATTTTAAGTATAATTTAGGGATAGGCATAACCGGTCGACTGGATATTTGAATGTTGCTGCTCTTGTTAGTAGGTGCCAGAAACAATTGGTTAAAGGTATTATTCTTATTTTCCTAATGTATGATGGCACTTACCAGTTCATCAATGTCACTGGAGGCTGATGCGCTGCTCTTGCTGTCAGATATGCCTGGGCTAGGAAATATCCCTCTCTCACTGATATCATGATATGTTTTTATATCACATAAAATATATATATATATATATATATATATATATATATATATATATATATATATATATATATATATATATATATATATATATATTATGGTACAGCCGTAATTTCTGTGTATGTTTACACATGTTTCAATAAATCACTGCACCTTTTTTACAGCAAAATGGAAAAGCTCAAGACTTTTGCACAGTAAAGATGAAGCTGTACATATAATACAGATAGATCCACAAATACTTATGGCCATGTCTACAAACATTTATAGTTCCCCAGCTACATCAGGCAATTACTTGTCTTAGGTCTAGGAGGCACAGCTGCTGTAGCACTTCTGCACTTTAACATCTAATAACATTTTAATAACAATAACATCCATGTTGCTTGTAAAAGAAATACTAGCTAACAATTGCTCCTATTCATACACAGTAATTAAAAACTTTGGGGGGCAGTTTCAAACCTGTTCATAGCAATGAACAAATCAGTGCTGCTAAATTCCATTATTATTGTTATTAAGCACAGCAAGAGAAAATTAAGAAGTACAATAATTATGCAGCTCCTTCATTTACACACACAGACAAACATGCACACACACACACACACACACACACACACACACATACACACACACACAAGCGCAGGAACAGACAAAAATTTAAGCAATGATTAAAGAGTGATCAGGTCCAACATTTCTATCAGGCTAAGATAACCCCTGCTGATGCATAAAACAGATGGCATATCCATTTCTCTCAGGAAAGTAGCAGCGGAAGGAGGAAAACAAGGAGGACACAGAGGAAAGAGAGGAAGCAGGGTGTCCTTGGTGTTTACATCAAGACATGGATTAGCAGCATGGATTACTGTCACCAGATACCCTGTCAAGATTGGGGTTAGGAGGTCTAATCCACCACAGAGTTGTTGATATTACAAAGAAAGCCTTGGGATTGTACTGTCAACTGGGTACATATCATGTGAATGGAAGATAACTGACTGAGAGATTCAGACATTATAACTACAGATGTACCCATCAGCAGTGTTTACAAGCATCAAGGCACAGCAAATAATGCATTATGTTTAATTATTAAAAGCAATGACTGAGTTTTAAAAATTGCAGTTTGATCTCCCACTGTTGAGTTTGTTTTAAGGAGACCTATTATGCTCATTTTAGCTCCTAATTTTTATTCTTGGACTCAACTAAAGTAGCTCTGCATGATGCAGATATTTAACTTATTGCTTCTGGGCCAGGATGCAGCCCTATAGCTCATGTCACTTTCTTGTCTTTCATTCACACAATGTATAAAGCATTGTCTACATACTGCATGTGCCTGTTAATAGGTATGCATGTGAGAAATGCACTAAAATGCCAAATGAAGAAGAACCTGGAAATACCAGCAAAGATAACTTAGCAAGTAACATTGCTGGCATAGTAACTATATGTCTGTGTGCCACTGATTCTAACCACTTTTACACATCTAAAAATGGCCTTCAAGAGCTTAGCAACATTGTAAATATGCCCACTGTCTTCACTGAAACTGCAGTCACAAGCTATTCGGCCCAGTTATCAGTAGATGGCAAACATTTCAGTGATATGTTACCTAACAGCGTGCAGTTCTAATTCTTAAACACTGCCCTCATGAAACTGAAAACAGTTTCTAACCTCACTTATGTTAATACAGACAACAGATACTAATAGATGTTAAGATATTAACAGATTAAATAACAGAATAATGCAATCAGATCATGTAGAGGACATATTTCTGTATTTATTTAAAAAGCAACAGAAGCTAAATGTATGATATTTTTATTTGTATGTTATAATGCATGATATACTGTATTTATATATCAATATGTAGACTGATATCATTTTAACACGTAAAACACACACACAGTAGCATGGGTTGCTCATGTTCATTTTGACAGATAAGAGATAAACTTGATGTAGGTTTAAATTCATAATCATCTAAGATTTAGACAGCAGAAGAAAAAAAAACTGTATAGCCAAAAAGTAACTTCCTTATGTCAGTTTTGTCCTTGAGAATTTCTGCAGAGGTAACTCTGCACTTCTCCCACAGGCAGAGAGATAATCCTAATGAGCATGTGCAGAGTAATAACTGTAGGTTGTTTCTGCTTTGAGGAACCGACTGTGTTACAATCGCCCCATTACACCTGCCCCTAGTCTCCCCTGCGGAAGTAACGTGTGTGCGTGTGTTGCCACACTGATCCAACATAAGTGTGTGAAGTATTCAAGTTGTGTCACTAGCTTTCTGCTTTCTCAGGCTGGGTGTCTCCACTTTCTTTTGATGCTCCTAGAGTGAGTAAGAGCATTTCAAAAAAGGGGTCTAGGCAAAGATCCAATTGAAGAACCCCTCTGGATTTTAGAGAAATAGCTGACATCTGCCCATCCCCGCTCCTTGCACAATCTCTTTCATTTTTTGCCACTCGTTCTCTTTTCCTCTTTCACATCTGAGACTGAACAAATCCTCCTTAGTGGGATAGCGTTCAGACGTGCTGATTTTTCTAAACACACGCTCAGAGTTGGCCCCTCAAGACTGTTTTCTGTGCAGAAAATAATCTGCACATTGTGTCTTCAGTTACAATATCATTCATGGCATTAGTGTAACACTCAAATGGTCCTTGGATCCCAAATAAGGTCACACAAACACACTCACACACACACAGATAAACTCTACACTCACACACATTCTTGGCTCAGGCTGGGCCATTGTGCAGCGGGTGCTGATGCAAGCTGAGATTGGGAAAGTGTGTTATCAGTGCAGATCAAGAGGCTCTAATGTCATTAGGACTGTTGAAGAGCCCACTGGCTTGTCGTCAGCGCATTGCTCAGATTGGGTTAGACTGTGTATGACTTCCTGAATAGGAGGGGCTTCTGGGTATGACATAGAGCAGTGACCACAAAAGGGTGAACTTGATTAATCTCTTTTCAATTAGGATGACTGAGTCCCGACAAAGATTAAAAACCCATTAAGGACTAATCAGACAAACTGTGTTAATAAATCTATGATGAAAGAGCTTCATTGCCACTTGTTAATTAACTGTAAAACACAGAATAACAAAACAGTAGTTAAAATAAATTAAAATGATATGTATATAAAGGTTAAGTTGGAGCCTACTCTGGTAAGCTTTTAAAAGCACAACAATTCAAATATGATGATGGGAAGAGTAAAGTGATCTATATTTAAAAGGAAGCATGCAAACATGATTTAATGATTTTGCATTAAGATACAGCCATGTTATGACACATGAGCTTGCTCGGCATCAAAAGGAGATATTTTGTTGTAATTACAATAAATGCAGCCAAGAATCCTTCTTAAGGGGTGTTGCTAGGCACTGTCTGACAGCCGCTTTCATAGAACAAATTCAAAGGCTCTAGCTTTCTATCTCTTTTTTTTTCCTCATTTCTCTCCATTTCTCCCCCAATTCCCTTATTCCCCACTCTAACGAGCAGACAGGAATGCAGGGCCGTGTAGACAAATCAGCTCTCACTTCCATCAGCTGCTGAATGGCACCACCTTAAGTCCCAACACGTCCTCCTTCTCTTTCTCCATCCATCAATTTTTCCTTCCCTATACCTCTTCTCCTTCCAGCTCCTCCCTTGGTTCTTCAGTTATTTCATGAGTAAAATTTCTTCCCCCTCCTTCTCTCTCCATCTTTTGCCTCCCTCACCTTCTCTCTCCAGCCCATCTCTGGTTTCCAGTATCCCTTTTTCCTCTCAACACAGTAATTAATTATGAGCCGTAGTTTACTTGAAGCTGGAATGACTGGATATTTTGCTGCAGTATGAAAAACACTGAAACAAGACACGTCAGAATAGTGTGCTCTGTGTGTGTATGCTTGTGTGTTTCGGTTAAAGAGAGTGAAATGGCGTTGCTTCTAAATTTGAGCCGGGATCTTTGCTGTGTTGCTGCTCAACGCTAATTTTACAAGTGCTCCATCACTCTATCTGGATTCGAGCTCCTCACTGTCACATCAGCATGACCAAAATTACCAGCTAAGCTTGGTTTTTCATAGATAACACGTGATGAATATTGATCGCCAAGAAGAAATAATTGCATTTCAGAAATGTCAGAGATGTTTGATGTGATTAAAAAATAGTTTGTTACTTAGTTCATCAAATAGAAAGCTGGGACAAGTTATTATAACTCTGTTTATCTTATTTAATAATGTCAGCCAACGTAATTTTCAGATGGTTCTTACAAAACATTATTGACATTGCAGGCTCGGCATTAACAAAAGCACAAACACAGGCACCTCTGAGGTTTTAATAATCCGTAATCAAATCTCGCTGAGTTGTGGTAAGACTCTACTTCCAACTGGGGGGTGGCATCCTTAAAGGTCTTTCACATTAGCTCCTCTTCTCTTTACCCCATCTCTGTCACTCAGCAATATCTGAGCCTGCCAGTGCCACTGAAGCGGGTAATAAATCAGGAACTATAACACTTAATTTTGCACACAGCACACCATTTTTTCACTATCATTACAAACAATATACTGCATGTTTTGGAGATAATGCAGTTGGGTTATGTTTGCATTACATTCAGAAGAATCAATGTTTATGTTTTTAAAAAAACAAGGCAAAAACATGCCCATCTAGAGGATGCATATACATATACAACACATGCATGTCAATGTAGACAGCCAAGCACACCAATCTGACACTTTAAAGTAGTCAATTTAATTAAAATAAAACCAGGACTGTTTCCATTTGGTTTCAAACACTCTTCCTGGCAAGATATTCCAGCAAATACCACAAGAGCCTGAACCGTACTAGGGTCAGGAAAAATAGGACACATGAATTAAATTATTAATTACACCTTTACTTTCCTGTTATTACATGCCAAAACCCTTGCTGTGAGAAAGTCTGATACCACAACATGCAGGCTCACTGTCAGTATTCACTCACAATAGATCAGAGCTCAAGGAGAACATGCAGTGCTATGTTCCAGTTTGAGACAAGCCCATGCAGCGACTACTGGTGCCTGGAGGGAAAGCACATGCAAACTGTCACCATAATATTTAAATACACTAGCACAGATGGAAACAGAGATATGAAAAACAGTGGCATGAATTTAAATGTAGCACCACTGGCAGAACAAAGGAGACCACAGAACTGTTGACTGCTCACAACAGCACCAGTGCACAGAGCTGCACACCAGATACTCCCCTACAGTACTTAAGGCCAGTTAGTGCCACCCATCACCTGAATACAATCCTTTTCAGACTTAAAATAACAGTATCTGCTCATTGCCATATGTAAGTCAAACATTTTTTCAAGTTCTATAATTCACATCAAACGGCAGTCTCTGTCGCAGACATCCCATATGCTTTATCATACACTCTACGCTCAAACACCGGGACACTGCTAGCACCATCAGGACAGTGTTTATTTTCAACTGCTTACAGTGTGGCACCAGGGGAAAAAAATACTATTACTGTACTGTAAATAACTTCTTCTTAAGTCGCCTGTTGGCTAAATCGGGTTTTCTAGTGGAGTCTCTGTACAGGATCAAGCCTGGCCCAGTTCAGATGTTTACTCATGACAGTTTTTCATTCCTGACATCCATACCTCTGTCTGTTTCTCCCTCTAAATCCTGGGTGACACGTGTGCAGCCTCTGCTTTCCTTGTCTTCCTGTCTCTCTGTTGCTGAACGGAGCTAAAACAGACTTGACCTCTGAGATTAACTTCTTAGACATGAAAGCTTGATAATTTAGAAGGCTTTGTAGTGATTATACTAAAATGGAAAAACTGCTGATCCCCCCCCCAATCTCTCAATCCGTTCCTGCGCTATTTCTTTTAAAATTGGTCTTTCAGGTATACACATGTTAAAATGTGTATGTATGTGATGTGCATGTGTGTTCTGATGAGCTCAGTACAAAAGGACAAGAAATGAACTATTGGGCAAAACAAAATATTAATCTATCCTATTGTATCCTACTCGCTTTCGCTTTCGTCTCTCTCTCTCTCACGGACACATACACACACACACACGCACACACACACAAAACAGCAGTGCACCATGCACATCTGTGAGCTTCATCACTTCAGTGGATGATTCGGTTTGCTCAGAGCACATGGATTACAGCTCTCCCTTATAATCCATGGAAGAAGAGTCTTAAAGATCTCAGCTTCTGGTTTCCTATGCACAGCTGGAACAAGGTCAGCTGACTGGCCTATATTGAACTTGTTATTCTCTTTTTGTTTCTCTCCATTTATCTCCCAACAAATGTATCCAGCCCCCACTGATCTACTAAACCAAGAGAAAAATCACTCCTATTTTGATTAAACAATTACATAAATTTCCATCCTGAAATCATGCTCAAGTTAAACATGCCTCATTATTTTTAATTTATATTTTGGTGGTCCCTTGATAAATAATGAGAACACCCACAATGGATGATTCATCGAACATCAGAGCAGCACAAACTACCGCCTTACAAATGATCGCTGAGTGGAATCAGCGCATTGCAGCCCAGAGGACATGCTGCATTGCTGGCTTCAGTCTCAAGTGGAAACACTCTGTTATTCAGACTATGGTCACTTTTAGGTTAGAGAAGAATCAAGATACACTTGCAGTATTTACCATACATGCAATTGGACACAATGGGGAAAACATTCTGCTCATGTTGCTGTCAAATAAGTGTGTGGAAATGCTGCTGTGGTAGTGGTTTAAAAAAAAAAAAAAAAGACAGTTGGCTCAAAACTTCTCTGAAGAGATTGTTTTGTTGAGCCTCCTGCGTCTCCTTCCATATGCTCCCTCGCCTCTATGTGAACCCTGTCCTCATATTCCCTCTGCTGCTGGCTGCTGGATGAGGACAGCCTCACTTTCATTAAAGTCTCTGCCTGTGCCGGCCAAAAGCCTGCGTAGGTCCTTGAATGTCTGCTGATGCCTTGGCTTCTTCAGGAGGACTTTAATCCTGTGCTTGCCTACCCTAGTAAGACTGCTGCTGTGACTTGATTTAGATCCCATCAGATTAGTAGAAAAGAGTGCATGCTGGAAAGGGACTTTGAAAGTCTGAGTGGAAAGCTAAATACTACATTCCATTATAACGGTGTTCTTGGTGCTGTACAGCACAAGAAATAGATGCATCTATTAACAGTTCTAGAGTTCACTGATGTTCTGTCATACACTGGCATACTTGACTATGTGTCATGCACTTCTGATTGTGTCTCACTCTTGACTTTGTGACTGCTTTAGTTAGAAAGAAAAATATAGCCCTGTCCCCACTCTTCTTCTAGAAACAGCACACGTCATACTTTGTCATCCTGTTCACATGTCTATCCACTATAAATTACCTAAGTATAGACCGTGTGGAATGGATGGAGGATACTGGGCATACTAGTGAAGACAGAATGTCTACATCTACAGAGACTTGCGGCCCTACCATAATGGTCTGAGAAAACTGAAATATTAGCAGTTTGACAGGATGTGTCAGAAGTGCCCTTCTAGCTGCTGAGATATTCCATTTTTAAACACGTTCAGCCAATGGTGCTGTATAACTAGTACTACCACAGACCGAGAGAAAGAAGAAGAAATGACTGATAAATGAGCAGATGTGTAGAAGTGGATGTGTCACTTCCCTAAAATGTCAATGTGAAAATGAGAAAATTATTATGATAAGGAACTGCGGTGATTAAATAATGTGATGTTTTACCTGCTCTGCAAACTAAACATGTTCACACTTAATTCTAATTATTTCTAAACATGTAACTACTGTGGACGCATGCATCACACATGCACATCTGTAATTTGATGTCATTCATTGTTTTACGAGGAAAGCATGAATTTTGTTACACTACCAAGACTGAGAATGGCACACTGTAATTGTAGTAATTGCCAGTAATTGCCAATAATTGTCAATAATGACAGTGCAGACTCTCCTTTGGGCTTGTTATTAAAATGTTGACAATGTTAATATCTAATTAATGAGTCCAATGATGCACCATGGGAGTCATTCATACAAACCAGTTTGTGCACCCTGTGCAGATAAGCAGTTGTTGTTGTTGTTGAGGGTAATGCAAACACCAACACACAGCTTGTATGAGGACCTAGCACATATATTTATCCTGCTATGCTGTAGCTCATTGAAATATGAGCGCACAAATAATGCTAATTCAAAACGTGTAAACTAGAAGGCCGATGGAGGTGATATCCTTGGCATTAAGAATGATGTAATGCTCATTAAAAATTATATATTGGCCTATGCAAACTATACATAGCACTGGGTGATTTTGGAATTTGTTTTGTCATTACAAAGTAGCTTGGGATAGACTGAGACACAGAAACAGTTAAATGTGTTTGAATATGAAGAATGTGCAGCATACACAAAATCCCTCCTGCTACAAGGTCCCTGGGGGCATTTTGTAGTGTCATCTTCACACTACTGTAACATGACTTAACATGTTTAAAACTTGCTTACTGAAAAATTGTCAAACTGTAGAACACAGAAACTTAAGCTGTGTTGCATAACAGCTTTGTTCTACATTTTCTGTGATTGTTTGTTGGATGGTGTGGTGACCCAAGATACCACACAGAAAGAGTTTAGAAGTTCAAAAGATGGCCCCGCAACAACAGTCTTGTTACAGAGGGCTTGTGTTGTCAATGCTTACCCATAGACCGGGGTAGTGTTTCACAAAGCAGAAATACTCACTTCCCGGGACTGTGCTCATTGGCTGAGCTCAGCTCTTCAGCACAGAGGCAGAGGTAGCCTACAGGTCCAAGAGCTGACGTAAATTAGAATATGTCTGCACAGAGCTGCTGGTCCCTAGTATAATTTATTGGTCTGGTGATATATCAGTATCAGCATATATGTTGTCCAATATTCTGTGATATGAACTTTTTTACAGATAAAATGCAGAAAAAGTAGTCACTGTATGCCCAGTAGAGCTGCTCCGACTCTGTGGTTAACTACACTTGGCGCTCTGCAGAGAAAATAGAGTGCAAAGTACGCATCAGAACTGACAGACGGTGGTGTTCAGGCGGGTGTTGTGTACATTGCTAGGATTTTACAAGAAAAAATTCTTCAACTAAGATATGTGTGACTGCCATCACACCAACAGAGATGTGGGTAAACTGTGTTTAGGCAGGTTTACACTTCATTACATGCCTTTCCACAACCACTCCCTTCCCAGTGCATGGCTCCCCTTAAACTTTCCCTTCTCCCTTTAACTCCATCTTTCAAAGCCTACAGCATAAACACATCAGACAAGCTTTCTAGGCAGCCATCGTTCACAGTGGCAAGTGAGAGGATGCAAATTATTATCCAGCATGTTACCCCTCTCTCTTCCTCCCTCTCATCCTCCCTTGCTTTCGTCTTTCCCCTGCTTGTCATGGCCATTTTTATACTTTGATTTTCTGAAAGCTTTACCTCATCTCATTGCTTTTCCCAGAGACATGAAGAAAACCTTCTTACAGACGTCGACTTACACATGGACAGGCACTACCACATAACTATCTGGTTGCCAGATTTGCCGGTGGGTCCAGAACAACCCAATCAAAGCTTAGCTGGAAGGACTGCCATGACAATGCATAACGGATGGACAAAAAAAGAAAGGGGAGGGAGAGATGAAAACCTTGTGCTTTCTCCACAGTTACATTTGTAGACTCACAGAGCAAGGATGGCCTTTTTTTGAGCCAACAGAGGGAAAAGTGAGAGGGAGAATAGCTTGATGCAATACAACAAAGTGGCTAACCTTTCCTCTGCTAGTCTGTCAACTGGGGATTTGGAGCATTATGTCTACAGTAACTCCCAGTGCTCTGTGTGGGAGGTGGCAGAAGGAGTTGTGGTCTCAGTACTGAACAGTTCTATAAACACACCAATCAGCCACAGAATTAAAACCAGACAGGTGAAGTGAAGAACATTGATTATCTTGTTACAGTGACACCTGTCAAACTGTGGGATATATTAGGCAGCAAGTGAACAGTCAGTTCTTGAGGTTGATGTGTTTGGAGGGAAAATGGGTAAGCATAAGGATCTGAGCAACTATGATAAACGCCAAAGTTTGATGACTTACCACCTGAGTCAGAGTCTCTCTAAAACATGAAGTTTTATTTTATCTGCAGTGGTTACTACCTTCCAAAAACAGCTGAACCAAAAACAACTGGTTAAACACAAATACAGCTGTGGGCCCTTATAGCTCATTCATCTATGTATGGAGAGGAGGCTTGTTCTGGTCATAGTGCCCATGCCCACTCCTGTTCACAACCATCAAATCCATAGCTACAGTCACACAGTCATCAGTAGTTCGAATATCAACGACCATCAATGATCTTTCCTCCACTTCTGATTGATATGTTAAGAGATAATGTTCCATCTCCTTTTGGTGTCATAGGAAAGGTAAGAGGTCCACAGGATCAACAATCCATGTCTCTTTAATGCCTCTTACTAGTTTTCAAGGTAAGCACACAAGTAAGGACAATTGCTGTGAAGGGGATCTCAGTTGACAAATCATGTTGCCATAGGAACAGTTGTGTGGGCAGCAGGTAAGGATGGTGTGTGTGACTATAGTGGAAAGATTTAAGAAGACCTTCTCTCACTGAGACAAAGAGAAACACAAGCTTGAGAAGTAGCGTGCAGCGCACTTTTATTAGATCACTTAATGATCATCAGATAATTCTTAGATAGTTCAGTTTAGGGAGGGACTTTGCTGAGGTGCATGTCCAAACTTTTACATTCTGGTCCGATCACCACTATCTGGACAAGTTTATTCACAGCAATCAATACGACCGTGATGAAAGTCAGAGGCTTAAAAGACTAACAAATAGAATAACAAATGAAAAAGGTTTTATTCCAGGAGAGCAACAAATTTTTCACCACAGCGGCTGGCGAGAGCTGGGCCTTGGCTAAGAGTCAATCACTGCATTTGCACAGAGACAAGCCATTCCAAATCCCATCAACGGAAGAAAAATAAATATATACTCAAGGAAGGCAAAATCCCAAACTCAAAAGGGAGTAGCACACAGAGAGAAGAATAACACAAAACCCAGTGTAAGCCTTGTTAAGTCTCTCTGTAACATCCCCAACATTATGCTGCTAGACTATGATATATCCTTTTGGGTGGGGGTGGAGGGGCAGAAGAAGGTGGGGGGTGTACGGGAGGGTATTACGGTAAAGTAGATCCTCCCTTCACCCTTCTGGCTATAGAACAGCAGGGGTCCTCTCTGAACCCGCTGTTTCACAATTACTGTGGTGACGCTGAATACTGATGCCCCCTGACACCACCAGCACTCACAGCAGACAGGAAGTGAGAGAGAGGGTACAAGAAAGAGTGGAACAGAGAGTGTGTGGGGGTGGCAAGAATGGCGAGACATGTCATTAACTTTAAATACTCCAGTCATCTCAATAGATGTATAGTAATATCATTCTCTGTGTATTTACTGTAGCCAATCCATTGCTAGAGTCTGTACTGTATTGTTCGAGTCCTTTTTTGATTTTAGAAGGAAAAATATTGTTGAATTTCCAGCGCTGAATGGCATTTTAGTCCACAGACATTGCCACTCGCCTTGGCGCAGTGGGCTGCTCGCAGGCTTGGCAGACTCAAGTAGCTTAGAGCAATACAGACTGATTTGACAGGCACACAAGAGGCGGTGCGAATTCAAACAAGAGAACCAATCAAGAACAATGCTGAAAATTTGATCGCATACTGGCAAATGAGCGCTGCCTGTCTAGATGTGGATTTGCCTTCATGAAATCGTACCGTGGATGGTGCTGCACTTAAATTTTCCTCAAAAGCTTTGTTGACCCATGTTGCCCAGGAACATATTCCAAGAGAAGCCGTTACTGCACAAAAGTAGCAGAGTAAATTTCATATTCAGATGATAAGGATTTGTAGAAAAGAGCATATTCAGATGTAACTTATTTCTAATCACACATTTTTATAGAATTACATTCGATATGTATTTCGTAGTTCATTTATATAACTCTGTTTCATAAGTTATGTAGTCCAAGTCAATTTTATTTGGTAAATGCACGCAAAACATGCATTTACCAAAGAGCTGGAAGTAAAAGTCAGCATTGTCTTTTTATTATTTCTTAGAAAAGGTAGCACTTTGAGCACTCACATCCCAAAAGAAACCACTGACCTCTTTTAGTATCTAGCGCTGTAAGCAGGGATTCTCTTTTCAAGCTGAAACGTTCAACTTTTCTAAAAAAAAAAAAAAAAAACAGCACTTATTAAAGGTCAATCCAGAGCTATGATACCAATAAAGTCAAAGAGCTGGAACCAGAGTGGAGTGTCAAGTGCAAGCATGCTACCAATAACCTTTACGACTACAAACTGATGCTGTTGCTCAATAGGACTATATTAGAAATGCATGCCTAAGAAACATTGTATAAAAGCATTGTTTCTTCTTGCAGGCTCACTAAAAACAAATCTTGGTGTAGGAACTGATGGCTGAGTAAAATATCAGTCCAACTGTGGGTTGCGTGATAAATATTGAGAAGTCTGCAGTTTTGTCAAAAATGGATTAATAGAACATGTGTGCATGCAAGCATGTACATGCACGCCCATTCTTCCAACAGGCATGATGAAAACAGAATTAGGCACCTAATCCTTGTGTGGACTTAAGGCATTGGTGAAGAAGTAAATGAGAGATAGTGAGGGGAGAAAAAAATGCCCTAAGACCGTCTGCAATTTTCTCATCATTTCATGCATCTGAAACAAAACTAATTTACTGCTTGTCATGCTCGGCTTGGCACACACAGGCATAAGAGCCAATATGCCACAGCATGTCATCTGCTGCTGCATCAAAGAGAGCTGTTTATACATCAGACTCACGGCTCCATATGAATCATAGAGACCTGGGAGAAACGCTTAATATGGTCTTATCAAAAGGAGCAGTCTGGCAAACCCACTGATACGTCGGTGCCTTTCCACATCTCCCTGATTCTCATCTAAAACAACATCCCATGTCTCCTTCTCGGTTTATATCCTTCTTCATAGGTCATCCCAATGACACAACAGTCTGGATTTTTTTTCTGCCCAACCCCACACACAAATACACAAAGATAAAGTTATGTGCTTGGCAGCTTAGAGTGTGGCAGAAAGATATGGGAGGAGAGTGCTGGAGGCAGAAACCATAGGAGAGAGAGAGAGAAGAACTCAGTAATAAGATGAAAGAAAGCATGAGAGAAGCCTGAAAGGAGAAAATAAAAAGTGGTGCGACTGTGAAATAGTAGCATGTACATGTACTGGGGTCCATTATAAAGTCATGTGACAGCTTAATAGGACTCTGTGGCCAAGAAAGAAAAAGTTCTAAGCTGCAGACTATTGTATATGTCTGCATACACACACACATGCACTTATCTGCAGTCTTCCACATATGCTGGCTAAACTATTCAGAGAACAAAGGTTCTCATTAAACTGGATGTGGTGACAAGTATTGATTTCTCCCCACAGAATTCACAACGCCTATTGTTTGGAGATCCTCACTTTATATCTCTGCTGTCATTGCTGTGCAAACATCAATATGCACCTCTTTGGTGCATTAAAAAAGGGGTTAATTACATACTTGTAAGCAATTATTCCCTTAATGTAGCATAGAATCTACCCACCCCCTCTAAATTGGAATTTAGATTAAAGCCATCAAGCCGTCAGTCAGAGATAGCATCTTTTTAAGTGTCAACTAAAACCCAATCACACATTGCACACCAAATTTTAAGCTTACTCCAAGGTCACGTCCATACAGACAAGATAACAAAGATGGGTGTTATGCATCAATGGAATGATAATTTAAAATGTAACACCATATATTGCTCTCATCCTAAACAAAGAAAAAGGTTATCACGCTCCAATAAGCCAAGAGAATCTAAATTTGATCAAGGGAGATTTTTTTTTAAAATAAGGAGGATTGACAGACACCAAAAATATTTCTTCCAAATTTATACTATCCCTGCGGTTACTGTTAAAGAGTCATGTGCCCGACTGTCCTAAAATATGGGAGACAGATTACAGTGGGGAGAACAGTTGGTGACATGGAAATACAATTTGCCATCTCCTCAGTGGTGTTTGGTGGCACGAGAGAGAGGGGAGTCTAATTGGACACAAGCCTGTATCTGGTAGTCCTGTCGCAGCCCACAGGGTTGTAAGTGTGTATGAGTGAGTGAGTGAGACGGAAAGAGAGAGAGACATCAAGTGAGAAAGAGAGCAACACAAAAAGGAACGAGAACAAACAGAGAGCTCCATTCAGGTCCAATCCACAGACGCATCATTCAGTCTGACATGACGATACGTCTCTGTGACCCAAGTATTCATATAGGGCCTCGCCAGCCAGTCACAGATGCATCATTCACACCCACACAGAGACACACAAACATACTTCCGCTGGGTCTTGCCTACACTGCTACCAGGCATTTATATCGCTACGGAGAATCTTTCTAAGAGTTTCCACTCATAGTCATTCACAATTTCCCCCCTTGACATAAACACATTGCAAAGATTTTCTATGGAGCCTATTCTTGCGAGCGAACCGCTACCAAAATGCAATGAATGTCTTTTACTGCCAAGGTTGGAGTGAGAGTTTATCCATTAGCAAGCCATAATATTGACAAGGCCACGCTCTCCGGGTCCAAACTCCAGCCCTCTAGCCGTAACATTGGCCGACAGACAGGGGTTGTGTGTCAATATGAGGTGCTTACAGGCCGATAAAGGCTGCTGCTCCAATTCCTATAGGCAGGTCTTGATGGACAGCACATAGGGAGAGAGGGAAATAGAGGGGAAGGAAATGAATGAGAATGAGTATTGCCAAGTGCTCTGGGAGCTAAGAGTTTAGTACTGAGCTGGAATTTGGCTAAAAGTCAAGGAGAGTGAATGCAGATGACTCTCAAATTGCTCAGGGATCAAATATTTTTTGCCTTAGGACCTTGACAGCAGCTGAGTGCACAGACAATTTGAGTATAAGCACAAAAATGGAAACATTCAGAAGCAAGATAGATGCATATTCTTGAAAAACAAAATACAGAAGGCTGTCTGTCAGCCTAAATCACACAGAAATGCAGAAGAACAGCCTGAAGTAAGACATTTTTGCCCTGTATGCAGCCTGCTGTTCATTACCTTACCACCACAGACAGTTAAACACCAGTGAGGGGACAACTAATCAGTAAAGAGAAAAAAAAATTTCCATTTACTTTAAGTTATCAACCAAACATCCGACTCTCTCTGCTAAATGCATCAAATCCAATTTTGTGCCCCTTCATCACTTCCCAAATTCAAAATACATCTAAACAAATGTCATGAAACATCTTTTATAGAACAATTATTTTACTATTTCAAAATCACTTATTCAGTTTTCAGTAAGACATAATTAACTGTAGGAACTGAAACAAAAATCATAATTTATGCCAATGTGCCAATATGGGCTCAATCAATCCACTGAATCCTATGAGTCACACTGCCCCTCATGGATTCTCAAGCATATAGCCTCGTCCCTTCAGCCACCCTCTGTCAATTTTGCACTGAGCAAATCGATGAGACTTTTGGTGAGATCATTAAAAACACAACTAGAAGTACAATCTTGTGAGATATTTGTGTAAAGTAGTAGCGCAGTGCTTTACATTAGGCTAATATCAAGTAGGGACTTGAAGGGTAACACTGAATTGATGCATTGAGTGTTGAGTGCAGGTGGAGAGCAGGAGGCTAAAACCAGTAGAGGGGCTCAGAGTGCTCAGTGTGGATGCTGTACTACGGATCTGCACTTTTGGTTGGCTGCAGCAGCAGCTGCTCTCTGTGCACGAGGTGCAAGAGAGGTTGGGAGAGAGGAAAACAAGGAATGAAGGAGATGAAGGATGAGATTAAAGACCTGCATCATAACACATGGCTGAAGACGCAAAGTTTGCACAGTTAAGCTCCTTACTTAAATGTCTAGAAATCAGTTCAAGTGAGCCAAAACAAGCCAGAGCAAAAGGGAATGATTTACCAGTCCAGTGTGCTGGTAGCAAATTGGCACAAGCTCTTGTTAACAGAACTAGATGTATTATTTCAAGACACTGTTGCATATCTTTAAGTGATGAGAGAAAAATTGCTAATCACCATGTCATTGACTTGTGGCACAACTGCATATGTGATGTACCAGATTTGTCAGATGTTTCCATTTTTACTGCAATTTGGAAGCATGATAATAAAAAAAAAAAATTACCCTCCTAAATTATTGCTTAAAATTTTCTCCCAGCAGGTAAATCAACACTGCAGACAACCACAACTGGTTTTATAAGCTACTCAACATAAAAAGACCGGAATATCATTTGATTGAATAAAGTGCCTGTGGCAAAGACAAAAAGAAAGACATAAATGTGCCTCTCTTGTCTTCTTTTGTTACAACATCAAAGCATTAAAAATGATCCGTTAATCCCTCTTTTTTAAAAAAAAAAGTTTAGCCCTAAATCACACCCATAGTGTGCTCCGACATCAGTATTAAGTAAGTACTAACATAAAATCCAAGCCTTAAGATAAAGTTGCATTAAACTCAGCAGCCTACCACCGGAGAGACCAAGTCCCTATAGTGAGATCGCTGTGTTTTCTCTCAACGTGAGCGAATTATCCCGAAAGCGAGAAGCTCTGTCTAAGCCACACCGGTCAAGTTCGCAAGCCTTCAGGCTTCCATACCCCCGTGACCGTGGAAGCTGCACGGGGAGAAATGTGCCAGAGTACAGCTTGAAACACATTAATGTGAGCTTTTCCGCAGACTGAGATAGTTAACAAACTCTAACTAGGCTTAAAAAGTTTGCAGCAAGCAATTAAAATGACAAAAAAAATACTAAAGATAGCGATATGTGTAGGCTCTATTGTGGCACAGTGATATTGGTTAGAAAAGTTCTTCAGTAGCATGCTTGAATAGTGTCAAGCTACATAAACTCAGTACTACATGGAAACCTAAAATAGGAAATCTTCCAACACGGCACGGATTAAATAACTTTTCATAAAAGAACTATCACTGACACGTTTCCCAAATACTCCAACTTTTCGTGGAATACGCAACGAATCCTGGCCACATAAATAAGTAACACATGTAGCAAAGGTCAGGTAGATTTTTGTCCATTTCTGCCTTTTGTAAAGCTGGGCCACCTCTGAAAATCCTAATTTTGGTCCAGCAGTCTGAGCGCCACTAAATGCCAGTCCTACGCATTGCTTTATTCTCCGAAGACACTGCGTAAATCCGACGCGGAATCCCCGACAAATAAATAGTTTTGAACCATCAAAGTTACTGCTGTAAGAGGTGCGAGCACAATTTGGGCACGCACCTCTCCGTGGCTCACATGGGATGAAGGGCACGAATAGCCGATGAAAACCCGGTCAACACGAGGTCCCAAATTGAAAGAAATTGCAGATTTGGAGGGGTTCTACGATTCTTCCCTGGGGCTATAATTAGACGATCCAAATGGACAGGTTTAAAATAAAGTCCAGCCGATCACCGGAGTGTGCAGAGCGGGCATGGCGCAGCTAGAACAGGTGCAACACGCCTCTCGTCACCTGGCTGGTGCAGTGGGAAACCTCATACCCGGCTATGATGGTACCAAAGCATACTAATATTAGTCCCGGTTGTGAGAACTAGCGCAGTGACAAGCCTCGTTCCTTACCTGTAATCTATGCAGATATCATTCAGAGCCGCAGCCGCATCGACACTGCGGATAAGAGGCACGTCCAGAGCAATCCCAACTCCTTCTATTCTCCCCCCACCCCCACCCCAAAATGTGAAATGCTTGGAGTAATGTTATATCCTGATCAAACGGTTTGTCCACTTTAAATCCCCGGTAAAGGTGTAGTTAGAAGGCGATTCCTGCGCGGGAGAAAGAAATAGCAGCAGACTTCCAGCAGCATCCCCGATCAGCAGGACTCTACTAAGCCACTCTGAGTGCTCTGAAACCCGGGAGCCGCACCTCCCATCTCCCGGTGAGGACGCACTTGGTATGCCGTTGGAAAAGCCGCTGCGCCGTATGGGATACCGCAGGAGGCTGTGCTTGTGTGCGTGTGTGTGTGTATGTGCGTGTAGAGAACGTGTGTGTATAGATGTGACTCAGTGCGGTGCTCCTGCTCAACTGAGGTGCTAAGGGTGCTGCAGCGGAGTGCGAGAGAGAGAGAGAGAGAGAGAGAGAGAGAGAGAGAGAGGGGGAGAGAGAGAGAGAGAGAGAGAGAGAGGGGAGCGCTGCTGCCTCAGAGTTTGCAGCTTCACAGCGGATCTTCAAGCCGGGAGGGACTGAGTGTACGGAGCTTCGCCCGCTGTAAAAGACGACTGTTTTCACCAAGGTTCCTGACTCGCCTGCAGTAACCTCTCAGACTGGAGGCGAAGGGCGAGAGTTTGCTTTGCGTGTTAAGACCCTTGCAATTAAGTCTGCCATAATAACACGGGAGTGCGCCATTAATGAGCACACAATGCCTACAAAAAAAGCATATATTATCATGATCACCAAATGAGACTATAGGAAGTGAGACAACTCCCTTGTAGTGTCCTGTGTAGTTGTTTTTTAGACGTCAGCGTCTTTAAACATAAAGAAAAAGTACATTTTCAAGCTTAAGAGGTCCGCCATTCGAAAGGCATTTTTTTCCATCTAAGAAAATAAAAATGTGGTAGGATGCAGGATTAAATAGAGCCCGTGCTCTGTTAAAATTGAGGTTTATACAGTGAGGTATGGGTCCCGCAGCCAGCAGACGGTTTATGTAACGCATTCACCCCGTTGAGAATGGGATTTGGCAATGCCAAAGGGGAATTTAACACAAATACGCTACAATGCCGGGGTGAAATGATCAGATCATCGGATTTGAATACCTAATCGCAGGATCATTTAAAGATAAAGATTAGGCAACACAGCAACATAATTACGAATCCTGCGTAGTTGTGGGGGATTAGAATCTGCATTTTTGTTCATTGATGATCTTTTAACGTGCCTCAGGAGTGTATCCTCCCCCCATACATTTTAAGCCATTAATATTCGAAAAGCCTAATTATGTAATCAGGTCTTAAAAGAAATAAGCGGCGTGGGTGCTGGAATAATGTATTTTCCATAAAATAGCGTTCTTATGTTCATATAGAGACAATTCACAAGAAATCCATCAGCCTCGACAAAATATTGCACACAGGGGACCTACTCAGATTTTTCTTTTTAACATTTTCAGTTCAATAACTTTGAAAATATTCCCAATTGGTCTTAAATATTCTAGTATTTGATTTGATTTGGCAAAAATCTTAATGAAAAGAACTTATGGGGAGTAAAAAGTAGTTTCTGTGGCAAGCATCCTTGTTTAATCTATAATCCTGTGGTGTGCGTTTAGGGGTCTTATGGAGCGGTTTGGCGCCTGCCGCAGCGTCCTCTCCCTCTTTTCCTCATCTCCCTCCCTACTCTCACTTCCAGAGGGGTCCCTCGCTTTGAAACACTGCATCAGAGCCCCACCTACAGGCCAAAGAAACTTCACAGCCACTGACAGTGAGAAATACAAATGACGGCTCTAAGTGCTTCAGCGACTCTGCAACGCTCTGTGGCCATTTGTGACTGTTGTTTACGGTGGCATTCTTAATCGGTTTTAACAACAACAAAAAAAGTTCTACCACAGCATTAACATGGCACAAATATAATGCAAACATCACAGAAAACTACATTATAATGATCTACTGCCTAGGAACGTAATTTATTCCTGCTTGTAAATTAAGCGAGCGGAAACAGAAACACGGCGGACCTACTGTAAAAATCAAAGCGGAATTACAGTATTACAATGGCAGTATTACAAGACCAAACGTGTACGTTTGAGCAACACAAGCAATTTAAACAGTCATGCAGGATTAGTAATAATTAATTAAAGTAGTCTTAGACTTCACTCTCACCCAGCTTCTTATTCTTTTCCCCTTCAGTGTGTAAAAGCTCACTTTGAGCCTACCTGCAGGGGGAAAAATGTGCATATTGGGACATTCTTTGCACTGTGTGTGGCTGCTTCTCCTGCTGGTACTGGTGGGGGAGGGGCGGCTGATGGCAATCAGCAATTCTGGCAACACCTGGGCCCGGTGTGCCACTGCTCCTTCAAAACACCCTCTTGGAGCATAGTTGGTGGGGTTCTCTTCCCCACTGATAGCCATCACGCATTCACTGAAGATTTTCCATCTCCACATCCTTCATGAAGAAACTGAAACCAAAGGCCAGAGTGAAGCTTTGACAGTGGTGTAAAACCAGTTTATTTGATTTTAAATCTTCTCACGCTAATCAGATGTGCACCTGCCTATATGGCAAACAAGGCAGATGCATACAGTTGAGCCATTTTTTCTTTAAGACTTAGGTGGGGATATTAGGTGGTGTGTACCTTAACTGCACTGAATGTGCAATTAAGACTGACATTTATTAGTTTGAAGAACTTTTGGGCCTTTTCCAGTTCTGAGAATCTGAAACCAGATCATAAGTTTAACTGGTTAAAATGGAGCCACTGTTGGAACTGAAAGTTTAGGGTATTTATTGTTTTGTGCTCTGTAAGTTCTACATTTGCCAATGACTAACGTCTAAAAATCAATAGAAAAAAAGGGCAAAAACATGCTTTCAAACAAATAAAAATATCTTTTTTAAAACACACTGATTTTAGTTCCAAGAATCCAGTGTCATCTCAGAGGAAAAGTTGCCTCTTGTAAATCAGTTTAAGCAATAAATCAACAACAGCTTTGTCCTGGTGGGAGTCTTTAAAAGGCAGCTGATTTGAAAATGTGCTCATTTGTAATACTCTGGTCATCATGTCAGATTTGGAGGTCATTTAAAGGATGAAAAGCATAGATACCAACATACCTATTGGCTACATTTAATTATTCAATACACGCAGAGCTAAATCAACAGTCTGTGGAGCTCAATAATCAGATAACTTTCAAAGCGCAGCAAATCAATAGTGCTGCAATCTACAGTGACAATAGTCATTCTGTGAAAGGGTCAGGATCGTGTGACCTTCTGAAATTAATGTTAAGGGCATTGGTCTGTGTTCACATCAAACATGTTGGGATCAAATGATAATAGGATTGTAATTGTTTTTTTTATCGTAGGAGTGCAATCATTCTGTGTTCTGCGTGACTATTTACATATGAATAAAGGACACATTTGTCTTGACAGCTTAAATATACAAGGTGTTTTTTTCATTCAAAGTTTACATGCATGCCAGACCTGCATGTAAATTGCATTAAAAATATATCTATAGTTTCCCCTGAAAGCAAACTGGTGTTGGTGATTCTCGTGCATCTGCTTATGAGACTGCTGCAAGCTTGGAGCTAAATAACAAAATTTATTGGTTGCTTTGAGATTATTGTCCAAACAATATTTGTTTGCTTTGAGCAACGTTGCTTTATCGTTTTTGCTCTCCATTTAAAGCCAGTTAGAAATTTAAGGTTGTATAAGCAAGGTTAGCACAGTAGTTGTTGATTAAAAACAACTTTAAAGTAGTTGCTTTGGAGCTGTCAAGGATAGTTAATGGTCTTTCCCAGCAGTTTAAGTTTGCCCATTTCCTAAGGAATTTATTATTTTCCCATTTTGTTTACTTTTTATCCATGCTGGCTTTAAAATGAGAATAAACACTGGTTAGACATACACTGCACCAGCCACCTGGGTTGTTCTCCCTTTTTCTTTCGGAAATGCCTTAATTCTGTGTGGCATAGATTCAACAAAGCACTGGAAACGTTCCTCAGAGATTTTGGTCCATAGATTCAAATCCTGAGACCATGTGAATTATACCCTCAGTTTCCTGTTCTTAGCTGAAAGGAGTGGCACCTGGTGCGGTCTTCTGCTGCTGTAGCCCATCTGCTTCAGTGTTCGACATGATGTACATTCAGAGATGCTCTTCTGTATAACTTGGTTGTAACAAGTGGTTATTTGAGGTACTGTCACCTTCCTGTCCTCTCGAATCAGTCTGGCCATTCTCCTCCAACCTCTGGCATCAACAAGATAGTTTTAGCCGGAGAACTCCCACTCACTGGATATTTTTGGGCCATTCTATGTGAAACCCTAGTGATGGTTGTGTGGGGAAGTCCCAGTAGATCAGCAGTTTCTGAAATATTTAAACAAGCCAGTCTGGCACCAACAACCATGTCACATTCAAAGTCAGTTAAATCATCTTTCTTCCCCATTCTGATACTTGGTTTGAACTTTTGGAGGCTGTCTTGACCATGACTATGTGCCTAAATGCATTAAGTTCACACCATTTGATTGGCTGATAACATATTTGCATTAATAAGTACTGGAACAAGTGTACTTAACAATGTGGCCAGTGAGTGTAGTTATTTCTTATAATTTTTTGAGAAATGTGAACCAGGTTTTAGTCTAACTGTCTTTGGCATCTTCTAAACCAGCACTAGGGACACTGGGAAAAACTGAATTAGAGTATATGGACATATGGTAAAAGTCCCTGCTTGGTAGTATTAAAGTATGAATTTGAATTTTGGAATATCAAGAGTTTATCAAATGTGCTCCTGCAGTTTGAAAGCCTTCATCCATGAGGTCAGAGGAGAAGAGGAGGATACTATCTCAGTGTTTGGCTCTTTATTAAAATGCACTGACCAATCTGAATTCCCCATTTGTCTTGCAAATGAGATGATGACTTATGGAGGCAACATGAATGGCTTTGATGAAGCCTCCTTTTTAATGCAGTCAAGTGGGTTGGAGGGAGGTGCGCGCGTGTGTCTGTCTGTGTGGATCCCATTGCCAGCTGGCACAGTGTTATTTCAGCAGCTCTCCTCATCTTGCTGGAAACTGTTGGGTGTGTGTGTGTGTGTGTGTGTGTGTGTGTGTGTGTGTGTGTGTGTGTACTTGTATTCATGACATATCAGGACATTTTTATGATAACACACCTTCAATATCAGGACACTTGGAAAAATGAGGACATTTTTCGCGTCCTCATTTTTCAGAGCATACTAGAGTGTTCTCCAAGCCCCCAACATGCCCCTAAACCAAAAATCTCCAATGTCCTAAAATGTCACAATTTTCAGAAATTTTGTGTGTGAGTGTGTGTATCGTTTTTACTCATCTTTGATTTTTCAACCTAGTGGCCAGTTTTGGAACTTAACACACTTTTCACACACTTGTCCCCATATGTCACATTGTTCAGAAATACTAACACACTCTTCAACGCTCCGACTTTCTGATTGGTCCAAAATTCAGTAACACTGCCTATGATTGGTCAATACATTCAGCCAAAGGCTAAGTAGATGGCTAGCAATTTTCAACACACATAGGTTCAATGGTAAACTTGCGATAACATTACCAGTAGGATTTGTCGGTACAGAATTATTGTATAATGTCTCTAAAAGGATTGTGCTGTTTATTGAGGAAATACAAAGGTTCTGATACGAATATCGGAGCGTTATGGTAAACTGAAAATCTGGGACTTTCTGCGCTCTGGAGATTATTATCTTGGCTCACACAGTACCTTTGATGTTCGTCGATGTGGCGTGCTTGATGAGGTAAGATGAGAATGAGTTTAAAGGGAATTTAAATACCCAAAGTTACTCTAAGAAATTGAAGGAGTAGTTGATGGTAAATGATAATATATCACTTTTCCTCTGCCTTAAACTGTAGATAGAGTTCAAGTTGTTGCCAAATATAACTGTTGACATGTTAACAATGCTCAGTGCAGTTACTAAACTAGCTAATTAGCTCAAACTAAGGTAAATGCAGAGCTGCATGGAATTTTTTTCGACATGATTTTTTCCTAACAGAAACAGCTGTTGAAGTTAATTTTCCTCTGAAAAAAATTTATTTTAGCACACAATATATTTTCTGACATTGGAATGGTAATGTAATTGTTTTCCTATTTAACAGAAATTAATTAAGCATTGCAATATTTCTCCTTGAAGATGCATTGGTGCTACATTGGTTGGTTAAGATTATGCCATGTTGTTAAATTAATCACAGTTACACAGTGGTTGGCCAGTTTTTTGGCCAAATTATCAGACAAGATTATCAGATAATTAGTAAGGTACCACAAGAAATTAATGTTTTGTAAATTCTTGAGTCAAAGCAAGCATTGATAATTTTTTTGTATTTTTCTGCTGACTTCTTGCTTCACCTAACAGATGTTTGTAGATTAAGGACCAAATGATCACAAGAATAGCATGTCAAAAAGAAGAGCCAGACTTAGTCCTGAAGCTGAGGCTATTCAGTTTATTTTATCTGGAAGTGACAAGCCTTGTCTGAAGGTTCAATGGATCAGTGACTATAAAGGTATGTAACATTAATTCCCCAGGTTTACTGTTTTAACACAGATATAGAGAAATTATAATGTTCTCACTGTTTAATAATTCCATGTTGGTTTGATCTGTATATGAATTGGAAATTAGTAATTTGGATGTATTACATGACAATGATGGAATTTTGTTTTAGGGCGTGGTGTATTTGCTTGTGCACCAATTGAAAAGGGATCCTTTGTTGCTGAGTACCGAGGGGAGTTGATCTCAAAATATGAACGGAACAAGAGACAGAGGAAGTACACTCAGAAGCAAAATGCATTCCTGTTTGATTTTGAGTGGAACAGTGATGTATGGTGGTAAGTAATGTTCCATAAAAATCAAATGTTCTTTCCAGCATTATGGTTTTAGTTAACAACAGATGTTTCTTCATGTTTAAATTTAGTATTGATGCCTCCCATGAAGATGACTCTTTTGGCCGGTTGGTTAATGATGCCCATAAATCCCCAAACTGCAAAATGAAAAAGTTGATTGTCCAGGGTAAACCTCATCTTTGCTTGTTTGCTATTGAAAACATCCAAGCGGAAAGTGAAATAACATATAACTATGGAGACACTCCGTGGCCATGGCGAACTTTGGTACGTTAACCTTCAATTAAACAGTGTACGATCACATATTGCTAAATATCAGATAAAAACATGCATACTAATCCTAGTAAAAATATTGTACACTGCAGATATACCTTTTTGTTAAAACTTTCTAAGAGGTCTACAATAGAAAGCCTTGACCCTGGTTACACTAGGATGATCATTAGTGTATTACAGAATGAAGTTAA
>JAMQGT020006963.1:0-12178 GCA_024447675.2 Pterophyllum scalare
AAGGCACCAGCTTTTCTACAAACAGTCCAGCTACTCTCCGAGTAGTAGTAAATGGGTGAAAACTGTGACACAAACTGGAAATGAAGACTGTTCACCTTCAAAGTAAAAGTTGCAACTTTTGCAGTGTGTAAGCTGCAGTGCTGAGGAACAACTTTTAATCTGAAGGCAAAAGCTCCCCATTTCCAGTTTGCATCACACTTTCAGAAGTTTTACTACAGCACCACTAGTAGTTAGCAAGTGCTTGCAGACAAGTCACATCTTCCATGCAAACTATGAGTGACGGCGGCAAGCAGTCATAAGGAGATTTTTGATGTACCACCCTCTTTGCAACAATTTCACCCAGTGAGAGCCAGCAACTTCCAAGAACTCTTTGCGAAACAGTCAGGGAATACATATTTTCCCTCCCAACCAGCGGTTGTAGCACAGGATCATATCCAATATGGCAGACAACTCTTGAAATTTGTGCGCATCATGTCATGCGAGAAACCTGTATATATTGTAGGCTGTATCGTGAATCTTTCCCCTTCCTCACTTTTGTACTGTCTCATGTTGTACAGGTACTCTCCCCTCTTCTCTCTGTTAACTATTTTCATCAAGCATAGAGAAAGCCCCTCTCCAGAGGCCCTCTGTAGCCCTTAATTAAAGTGGCATTTCTTATGTAAACAGATCTTGAGTTACCTTGCCAGACAGTGATCCACTCAGCAGGTGTGCTGCCTGAGAGCCAAAGAATGTTTCACCTGTTCTGCACCCATGTGACAATGTCTAATTTGGTGGTGGGGAGTATATCTCACATGTCTATGAGCAGTGACACTTTTTGCCCTGGAGTATGGAGGTCTTTTCTTAAGCCACAATTGTCTGGACAGTTTGCTGCTAGAGTGTATTATGAGGGCCACCAGAAGTGATCTGAGCTTAGACAATCCCTGATATAGAACAGGCTCAGTGAGCAGAGCCAGGGAGCAGCAGTGGGTGGGCTAGCAGGCCTGGATGGTAACCAGCTCACTGTCCCGGGGCAGAAGGAGAGGGAGCTGGTTCCTCACAATCATGGCTGGCTTCCATCTGTAGCACCTGTCTCCTCCACTCTCCGGGCTTTGTCTAACTCGCTCCCTCCCACAGGCAAAGTTTGCTCCCGTGGGTGCCTAATCAGGCTGAAGGTATTAAGACAATGCTTTCCACATGCTTTTGTGTTCCTCCTTACTGCTACTATCTGCGATGCTTATCTGTCTTACTACCCATCCAATCCCCAGAAAACAATTTGAAGAACAGCAGAAGTCAGTTAATGAGGAAAAATATGCTTTTCTTAATTTTACTAGTAAGTTAAACATTACATATTTCTTCTGCAGGACAGATTAAACAAGTTAAAATGTATATGCTGATATTTCCTTACCGAGGCCAAAGTGGGCGACAGGCTCCATCTCACAGAGGTATCCTGAGCCACCATCAATTATTCTTGTGTGTGGGCCACTCTTTTTTGTATATACCACTACTTTAGCTCCTCTGGCAAAAGCACCAAATTTGGTCCGGGGAATCACTCGCAGCCATGAGTTAATAGTGCCCTAAGAAACAAGCAGAAAAAGAGAGCTTAAGGGTTAATATCACACTTCTTATTGAGTGACATGTCTCACAAACACTCACCTGGTTGACTTTGTAGATAGAAAGTGGCTGTGCTGCACTTTCACCGTGAGATACCAGCAGCTCCAGGCGCCCATCCCCATCAAAGTCTGTGGCATACCGCTCCTGGAGATTCATCACAGTAATGATGCAGCTAAACACTCGAGGAAACAGTCCTCATAACATTTATTATCCTCATGCAGGGACATAATCCAACAGTCATTGAACTAATAATGTGGAACCAATTCTATTTTTTCCTGTAATAAAGTGCATGAGGAAACTCAGATCCTAAGTGGAGCTCTAATGCCATCTAGAGGTTTGATGTTGGAATAGCAGAGGAGATGTGGTATAGCGCAGCTTATCATTTTTAATAGAGCTGTATGACAGCTATCTTTTCTGCCATGCTCACCGGTTCCTCGTCCTTCAGGCTCTGCTGCCTCCCCAATATTCAACTCTTCTATCTGGGGGTCTCCATGTTCTCTCCTGCTCACCCTATCAAATAATATCACAAAGATTACCCTGAAATCACTACAAAACTGTAAGCCACTTTAAATATGTTGGCAATATTGGATAGAGCCTAAGTTCATTAACTCAACTACTGTAATTAACCACAGTTTTGAGAATCCTGGGCTGTACAAATAAATGTAATCTAACATTCAAACAAAACTAGCATAGCTGATGCATACAAAACTAAGACAAAGCAAACACAAATAAACCCACAAGAAGACAAGAAGAAAATTAGACATTTCTAAAATGAGTCAATTACTGATCTGTGTTCATTAATTATTGATTTACTGATTATTAATCTGGGATCTGTCCATGAAGCACTTTGGTTAAAAAATATATATCTAACAAATTGAATTTACTTGGAAGGCTGCAGTAACAATATTTTCTAGGGGGAAAATACACATTAGTGCCCACCAAGTACCTTTATTACATAAAGCATCACTCTGTCCTGCTTTCCTTAAAATAATGAACGAGCTCAGTATGCTAATGCACTGATCCTGACTATTAAACACTTCGGTTCAGCAAAATATTGATTAGTTATATTGAATGAATTAGTTTGGGCATAGTTTGGGCTTGTTTTTATTTCAGTGCCAGAGAATAGAGTTAAAAAAAAAAAAGCTGATTCATCTTCAGAGCAGATAATGGCCGAGCCATGGAGCTGTGACCCCTGTCAGACCATGCCCAGAAAGACAAATTTTCCTCCGATGACCCGGTGTTCAGAAATATTCTGCTCCAGGAAATCTCTGGGGCTTAAACTGATTATTGATATTCAGAATAAATTAACCCAACAGCTCCTGGCAACATTCATCATGAGTCCTGCATCCTGTTCAGATAAATATGGCAGATCAGATTTTTATTCAGGAAGATGGGTTCATTCTACTATTAAGTTCTAAAAATTGATATGTATCATATATTACATTTAAGAGCTGAGTTCATTAATATTATCAAGAGAGGAAGCCAAACCACGAGCCAAAAAGAGACCTAAACCTGTCTTAATGAAAGATTCATTCATGTGTGGAGGAGGAGGCGGGATGCCAGACTAGATAAGTATCCACGGCTGGGAATTTTAAATTCTTCTCAGCTTCCAGGCTCCGCTTTAGAATATTAAATCAAGACACAAGAGTAGTCGATTAAGCTTCTCATCAAAGTGCTGTTAAAAACTTACTGTCAAAATCAGATAGTGTTGGTGCTAGTACCTAAAGAGTCTGTTGGCGGAGGGGCCCCTGTAAGCAATGTTATTGAAGAAGACCTCCAACTCGTTGTCATTGTCAAAGTCTGCAGCAATAACAGTTCGAACCGGGGATGGCATGGAAAACTTCTGGGATGCTATGTCCTAGGGAAAAAGGTAAAATTGGTGAAACATGTGTTTGCATTTACAGAGGCACAAACACATTTCAGTTAATTACCTCCGCCAAGGAGGGTATAGCTTTTGTAGGGTTTGCATGCGTGCGTGCCATTCTGTCTGTGACCACCACGGCTCAAAGTTTTGAATAAATTCTAATAAAACTTTGTAGAGGTGTAGAGTGGGCTCATGTTAACTATCCATTAAAATTTTCCTTGCATTCACAAAGGTCTTCAAGGTCATTTTTCTTTAGATTTATTAGAAAAAGCATTGATGTGTAATTAAGTCTTCCAACAAACTGATGCATTCACATACACTTAATTAATCCATCAAAAATACATCGGAGCAGGCTCCGGTGTGTGGAAACTGCCATGTTGTTCCGCCATCTGTAAAATGGCGGAACAAGTGCTCAAGATTGACATCACTGTTCTGCCTAATCGTGATTTTAGATATGTGGCTAAAGACCACCCCATATGTAATACGCGCAAAAATGGAGGAGAAGAGAACTTGTAGGCATTCCTGTGCCATGAAGGTAAATTTTAATTTGTGTCTGCACCTTCAGACTCAAGGTATGAAGGATCATACCTATGTTTTATCATGTGAGGAGTCCCCCTTCATAAAGTGTTATACTCTTTCTCCTCACTTCAAGCCTCATCTCCTGAGCTGAAGTCAGGGCTCTAACACACGAAAACATGTATGAAAATGCTAATGTGCTCTCGATATTGTTGCAATTACTTAACATCAGCAGAGTAGACATGTGACCCATAACAGCTGCTTACAAGCTAGCTAATGCCAGCTTGAGTGTCCTAAATATCTAACATCTCCCTTTCTTTAAAGCTGACTGCAAAATGTGGGAATATCTTTAAAGAAAGTGTTGCCAAGAGGAAGAGAATGAGCTGCCTAGTTAGTTATATTGTAATATAATATAATATTAAGCACCTTAAGGTGACTGTTGTTGTGATTTGACACCATATAAATAAAACTGAATTGAATTGAATATTATATAATAATTATAAAATAAGCTCAAGTTATTCATGTCCAGTTGTTTACAAATAGATACCTATTATCCATTAACTACTCCTACGTAATGCGTGTGTGACCAAAGTAAACATGAGCACTACAAATTTCTAAAAGTACATTTAAAAAGACCAAAGAAAACAAAATGAATGTTTACAAAATACATATTTTTCTCCTAAGAAATAATTACTGCCCAGAGAGTGAGCTGCCTTGATGGAGGTTTGCACGCTTGTGGTCATTAAAAAAATTCTGATGACAGCCTCGACATATATTCATTTACAAAATGCTTTTAATTATCTTACTCATCACAAGCTTGCATATTTGTTGTCAGATTTTGAATGAATGCACTATTGTTGTACTATAGGGTTGGTTATTAAATAATAAGTTCAATAATAATAAATAATAATTATAGTAAGCTATTTTTTACTCTTTGCTTACCAAATCAAATACTAAACTTAAGCAGTTTTAAAAGTATACTTGTCTTTAATAAGAAAATGACAAGGTAAATACTTTTTTTTAATCTTGTTTAATAAGTTGCTTGACTCCACTGGCTACTCAGAATGAAAGGGTTCTCCTTGTTGGCACAAAGCTGCTTAAGTTCAGTACAACTGTAGTATCGATGCGAGAACACCACAGGAACTGTGTATAAGCAGGAGAGGTTTCCAAGGTAAAAATGTTGGAAAAGTGAGCATTTTCACCTGAACGTTTCTGAACCCTTCTGTTATTGCACCTAGTGAGTATTTAGTCCAACATGTGCATCGTTTTGTTACCTGATGCACTAGCATGAAAGACCATTCAAAGCCTCAAGGTTCAACCTCCTCAAATATAAATAAATAAAACATCAGTCCATTAGTGTCCAGTGCCTGAATTAGACCGGTCATCCAGCACTTAAAAATAAGAACAAAGGCCCTTTTTTCATCCTCTGACATGGGAAAAAAAAAGACAGCAGTTCTCCTGCCCCCCCCCCAAAAAAAGTCTCTGCAGCAGAGGAGTTTTTGCATGAGAAAGTAACGGATATCTCCCCGCTTCAGTGACACAGTGATAAGTCGGGAAAGAGTTATAGAGCGGCCCTTCACTCCCCCCAGTATTTACTCCCTGTTTTAATTATAAGGCTCATAAAGCTGCAGGGGTGGGGGACGCCCACATTGACCTTCTGCTTCTCAGGTGAAGGAGAGGGGATGGCCAGCTGAGGCCAAGAGTGAGGAAGGCAGGGACAGCTCCATAATTAGTATAGTGCCCTATGATGGTAGGTGCATGAACAAAAGTGTCTTCAGGGAAAAAAAGGGGGGGCTGTCCTCAAAACAAATATAGACCTCATAAAGCTAAGCTTTGCATGGAGTTAAATTAAAAATAAATAATTAAATCAGTAAAATTAGAAAATGCTATATATTTGCCTTTTTTTTAATTATCATCCTCTTCCAAACATCAGCTTGCCGAAACTTTAGATTTATTTCACATCAATTTATTACAAAACGATTCCACAAAAACTTCTACTATAGACTTTCTCCTTTATAAATATATACTCACTGTGTATGTGTGTGCATGTGTGTATGTGGAAAACCTCTGCAATAGATTTTAATTAAAGCACAAACAGGCCTAATCGGCACTTTCCACTGCCCGGGCAAGCTGCTGGTTCAGCCCAATTTAATTGGTGGTTTACTGAAGTGATACAACAGCTTCATTATGCATGCCAAAGGTCAACACGAATAGTAGGAGTGTCAGCTTTGTGTGGGCGAAGAGGGGCCTTAAATATGTTGTGGGGTTGCGATTTAACAATCTTGGTTCCAAAAAAAAACAAAACACTGTCAGGCTAATTCAATTTGTCTTGTTTGTGTTTTTGCATATATAGGCATTTCAGGGTGTGTATATGTGTGTGTGTGTGTGTGTGTGTGTGTGTGTGTGTGTGTGTGTGTGTGTGTGTGTGTGTGTGTGTGTGTGTGTGTGTGTGAGAGAGAGAGAGAGAGAGAGAGAGAGTCATGCTGATGGAACTGTCTCTGGGCAAAGCATCACACATTAACCCCTTATTCGACCCCATAAAGATGTCTTGGGTGACGTTTATCTCTTGGGTAAAAGATGCGGGTGCAGGTGGTGGCAGATAGATCACCGAGCCTGAATCCTCTGCAGATTTATGCAGCTGGGCCCGTCTGTGTCTCTGGCGCTCCTTAAACTTAGTGCACAAACAGATGCGCACTGTTGGCTGTCTTGCAGATGCTGTCTGTAAAGTCATTGATTGAGTAAATCACCAACCATGCATCTTTAAATACTACTCAAACCCAAAAAGTGGGCAGGCACTGAAGTAGTGCTAATTCACTCGCCAACCATTTGGATTGATAGCACTTTGATTCACAGTGATAGCAGGTGTGATTTGTTCTATTTGTGCTGCTTGTTCATTAGACAGAAGAAGAAGAATAGAGAACAACAGCGTCTCTCTGAAACTCACTGCAGCTGACACTGACGATCGGATGAGGTAAACCATGTGCTGGTAAGTCTGGCTTATCCACATACCCAAGTCTGAACAGTTCATTAGAGCTACTTTTTATCACCCTAAACTGCTGACACTTACCTCTATCCTTGGATACCAGCAAAGGTATCTGACATATTATTTGTATTTTGTAATTTGGGTCAATTAATCCTTTACTAATTAAAATAAAAAAGACCCCTGTCAAAAAGATCAGATGTGCTGCATCTGAAAAATACAAGTACACTTTCCTCAGGAGAGCATGTGTGGTGTGGGGTGTGGGGTGTGTGGAAATATGAGCGTGCCTACAGCTCCATTTACTAGGTGTGAACATTTGAAGCAGGTTTATACACCTTTAAGGCATCTGAAAATCGTGCTGGTTTGACGCTTACTGAGCTGATATTAATATGAAAAGAAGAAGCTTTTGCATGTATTTTTTTTTAAACACAAAATTCAGGCCCACCTTAAACTTCTGCTTGCGGTTATTGAGCTGCATGTACAGCCGATGAGGTCCGTTCCAGTTCCCGTACACGATATCAGTCTTGCCGTCACGGTTGAAGTCTGCCAGCGCCACACCTCTGCCGTGCTGCATGGGGTCTTCCACACCTAAAAAAAAAAAAAGAAATATAATGATGTGCTCTATTAGAGTGGTTCACAAATCGTTTCCATAATATGCCACTTTCCAATATTTCTTGTACAACCAAGTAACCCTGACCTGAGTGCTGTTGTTGGAATTGTGTAATTGGGTACAATAAAGCACTGCACAATCAGTGTCCGATTTATTAAACAAAAAACTTCTATCTGAAAAACAATGAAATGCCACATTGCACATGTTTAAAATAAATGACTGAATTCATGGCAATCCCCTTCTTGTCATCAGAAAGCAGCTTCTCTGATAAGCTGCGTGGGATTGTGCTTCACCTGCAGCAATCAAACACTTTGTCAGCCACAGTCTATTTCATTGCTTTATCACAATGAGCCATTACAGAAAAGAGCACCTCACAAGTTATTATTCCTATAGTACATTTAAATCACAAATCCATTATCTTGATTTTTTTATTTTTTTTTGAATAAAGTAGAACTCAGGTCATTTAACTCCATTTGTTGCTTTCTACTCCTGTGAGGTTTCTTAGTAGCTGACAGCTCATGAATCATTTAAAACTGTAATACTGAGTATAAAATATGGTTTAACAAACTTACATTTCTCATATCAAATAATTTGGTTTAATTATTTTAGGAATTATACATGACTAATATTTTTTTACACAATAAAGTCCGCCTTGTTTATTGTTTTTCGCAAGATACACATTCATGTGTCGGGCAATAATTGATCTTTTCAGGGTTCGATCATGGAAAACTGTACGTGATCATCTCACCAGCCTGCTGTGCCACATCCGTGAAAGTTCCATCACCATTGTTCCTGAACAGGAAGTTTGGTCCGTACTCATTGTCACAAAACACGTCAGACAGAGTCTGACTGACAATGGGCCCCACCACGACACCTCTTCCTCCTGCACAGAGAGAAACAAAGAAACAAGACACACAACAGTGAGAAAATTAGACAGCTCAGAAGAGGGCAGGCACACAATTTGGGAAAGAAAAAATGAAGCAGGATATGAGAAGCAACGAGCAAAGAGGAAGCGAGATCATTGCCTTAACAAAAGTGAAAGGGAAGAGATTATTTCTGTCTTTGCAGGTCATTTCCTCTGAGCAGGGCAGCTCTTTTTGCTGACGCAAACACTGACTCTGATGGGTCATATACACACAAACCCAGGTAAACATGCCTAAGCACAATAAGAAATGCAAAAACACAAGCATGCAGCATATACAAAGAATCTTTTGTATTAACCAAAAGCAAACAGTAATTTTCTCTTTATGAAGTAATTTTTGTAACTGTTACACTTGGAGGTACACTTTTAGTACCACCCCAGGATTCTTCGGTGGCATTCTGTAAAATGTAGTGTTTCACCTCAGACCAGCAGAGATTAATTATGGAGTTGAAAGGGCTCTGATTGTCCTTCCAGTATGCAAAGTCACTGCTGCGAGTCAAGACTCACTCCTGATTTACTGGCCCGCTCCATCAACCCAGACAAATACCACTCACCCCCTGCGGCCATAAACCACTAATGTCTCTCTAGAGATATGTAACCATTAGATATACAACTTCGGTGACTGTCCCTCTGCTCTGATTAACGGCAGTTTGATGACAAAGCCATCTATCGTATATCATTCACAGCAATTGTGAGCCAGCTCATCCTTCCCCCTGGTGGATCAGATAATATCCTGCAGGTGAAAAAAAAAACCCATAGATGATGAAGATTCATGCTGCTGCACTCAAACACAAAGTCACCTCCTATTTCCAAAACTCACAGGAACAAGGACTTTTCAGTGGTTATAATAAAGTATAACAGAGGCAGCATTCTTTTCTTTACTCATGACAGTCTCTGTTACAAAGGAACAAGAGTTAAGTTGATCCAAGTGATGAGATGGGATGTGGTGATACATTTCAACATGGTTTAACAGGCAAATTCACGTTGGAAAACTGTTAATGAAAACAGAGGGCTCCTTTGCAAATTGGTTTAAGCCTGTACTTGAATGAAAGGTTTTAAATACCTGCATTTTTTTTAAAGCCAGCATTACGTTTAAAAATATTGGGATAGTAGCATATTCCCTGTGAGTTGCCTTGTCCAGTGACAGAAACGGTTCTCGCACCATTAAAAATACAGTATGTTATTTCTTTGAATTAAATGTGTTAATTGTTTATGAAATAAATGCATTTTTAACAAGCTCCATCTCATTTTCAGCAGTTAAAAGTGTCTGGCATTTTTGCCTTAAGTTATTACACATAATAAACATCATTTTACGCACACACACACACATGCGCGCACAGATTGTATATCTATGTATTAGGCCTTGATAAATGCCATCTCTACACTGGTTTGATGTATGTGTGAGCCGCCCTTTGCTCGTGATTCGCTGTGACATTGACTGGAGTAAAGAGCTGACAGGGCCAAAAAAGCCCTTCCATCCTCTTTCTTCCTCTTCTTCTCAAACCCTTTTTCTCTGCTCCCTCTGATTTGGCTCTCATCTGTGTCCCACAGTCCTATATTTCATACTCTATGAGTACAACAAGCACATGCTCCCCTGCAGATGTCTGTATAAATCAAACTGAAGGTCCAGTAATGCTGGGTGATCTTAGCGCAATAGTTTATGTCAGTTCTTCATACCCACCAATGAACTTGTTGACTCCAGCCTGCTCTGCCACGTTGGAGAGGGCAACGACGCCCTGTGAAAGGTCACTCGCCGCTTCATCCATTTCTATGAGAGCATGAGGGCCCACATTGCCACTGGCATAGTTTGCTATGTAGATAGCATAACGACCTGTACCCTGTGCAAAAACAAATGTATTAATATTTTCATTAATATAAATCAAAGAAGGCATGTATAGCTGGATGTGAAATGATAAACAATGGCCAATAAAAGAAGAATTTTTTTAAAGTTTCCTTTTGGTTGGACCTGTATCCTGTACAGCTTATAAAGATATCTGCCAGTGAGGAAAACAAATTAAAATGAAATTAATTTTGTGGTGCTCACAGAATATATAAATGCATTTATTTAAAAAATAAAGCATTTTTATTTTTCCTTTGACCATATTAATGATTGACTGAAAAGACCTATTGCTGCACACACACCCTCCCCCATTTCCCTTAGTTCTTTAGTGGAGGCTTTAAGCACAATATATAATTCTATATTCTATCTATAGACTACATGTAAACTGGTGGGCATAGTCACCATGACCTTTTGGTCTCTACAAGCTCCTGGAAACTCCTCTTCTACTGTGGTCTTTATGCCTCTGCAATTTGGTACTGAGCAACTTTTCTTTCTTTCTTTCTTTCTTTCTTTCTTTCTTTCTTTCTTTCTTTCTTTCTTTCTTTCTTTCTTTCTTTCTTTCTTTCTTTCTTTCTTTCGTGCTTGGGCCAAAAACTTAATTAGCAGCACCACAAAGTTGTAGTCAATTAACTAAACAACAGTCTCAAATACTATGAAGCTCCTAAAAACCAAAGGGAGCAGTGAACTCTTTCAAACCATCACATTGGGATATTTAGAAAACTAAAACAGGACTAAATAGGTTATTTGTAACACCCTTTGGACCATCTTTTTTATTGTTAATTTTATTGTAAATATTCTGCAGTTATTATATTTGTTAATATACTTTCCCCAGTCAAACCATTTTTCTCTTTAGCTCCCCTTACCCCCTTTCTTACCCCTTACCCCTTATTCTTAGCCTGTCTCCCCACTCTTTCCTCTGCCTCCCTTTGGAGATTAATTTCACACTCCATTATCAGTCAGAGTCCCTGCAGACACGAAATCACAGACGGAACCACACTAATAGACTACACACTCGATTCCAATGAGCTTTCCCACCAGGCCTAACATATTTCAATCAACACAAACATACAGTATGCAAATACACACACACACACACAAAAACGCAAACACACACACACACACACACAGAATTTCACTATTTCTGTTATCCATACTGTATTTTTACAATACAAGGAAGGTAAATGAGTCTGGCTGATATAAATGTTATTTAGTGTCACATGCTGTGGGAGCAGTGGGCTTCACACACACCGCATGCCAGACACACAAGCACACACCAAAGCTGCCAAACACAAAAATGAATTACAATGAAAGACCTAAAGGCAACTGGCAGTTACTTAACCAACTTAAAAGTCAACGGTTTTTCAATAAGTCTTCACCCAAGGCTAATTTCTGTCACTGGGATTGACATTGTGAATACTGCGACATGCATGCCTGCAGTGCATGTTGGTCCAAGGACTGCATACCCTTTATATCAATCAAGACGTGTGAATAAGCTATTGCCCCCATTGTAGCATTTTCATTCTTTTGTTGTCAAGAAATGTATATTGTACTTTTTCATTGTGCTTTATTTGAACAATTTTTAATTATTCTGGCTTTTAAAAGTCACTTATTTTCTCATGCCTGCCAGTTTAAGGTGAACCAATCCATCAGTTCAATGCGAGGCCCTTCAAAATGTCACCTTCATCAGTTTGCGTAAGAATAATGATGGGATGTCACTTTCAAGGAGACTGGGTAGTGATGAAACGGTTGGATGGTAAATCGATCTTTTTCTCTGAAAGATAGCGCTTTATTTATGAGTAAACAACATCAAAAACATTAGTACCCAGCTGACTATAAAGCATGCTTTGGTTTCTGGC